>JAGVVM010019863.1:0-10628 GCA_019149425.1 Psidium friedrichsthalianum
GGCAAAAATCAATCTCAAAGGAAAACTATACTGAATAGCTTGAACAACTGCAGTACACTAAATCTTCAGTCACACAGATTTCTTTTTAGATAGCCGTACGCACGCGAGCAATAACGCAGGCACAAAAATCCTCTTCAAAGGAAACATGAATGTTGACAATTGCAGTACTAAATCTTCTCAAGATTTCTTTTATTTTAGGGCATCATACAAGGGCTTAATAACTAATGCCGTAGCAACTTTCTCGTCGTCAGTTTAAGAAATAGACAAACCTAAGTCAGTTTAAGCAATGCCTCTGTCTTCTGAGTGATCTGAGGCAGAAATTTCAACTAGAGTAGTATCATCGTGAGACTTGGCTTTCTTCAATACCAAACAAGAGAAATTCCTCTACTGTCGCTTGCTTCCATCAATGATTTTCTTCACTTGGAAGACTGATTATGGAGCCACAGGTGAAAAAAGAGAGATTTTTCAAGGAAGAATGAGAAATTTTTTTAGAGAGAACAAGAAGTGAATCTGTGAGTTCTCAAAGAGATTTAGGGTTGAGAGTGAGAATGACAGAAAACAGTACCGGTTTAGGAATAAATAGACTATTTCACAAGAGAAGGTGACAGTTTATAAATATTTTGAAAAAAATTTGAAAAAAAAATTGTAAAACGGTTATTTTTAGAAACAAAATCAATTTACAATATAATTTTCAGAAAATCAATCAAAAACATATATTATACCAATCAATCAACAAAACATATATTTATATACGAAAAAACTTACCTTAAGTCCTTGATTGACATGATTTTATACCATAAAATAACGTGAAAAACTAATCTATGCTTCTGGATAAATTTGCGCAATTGTGTATCTGAGTAGTAAACAATGTACCTGTTTCTGAAGTAACTCAAGATAAAAGGATTAATAATTGCTAATTCAGTTAGAATATAATTGAATGACTCTTTATAAAGTCTTCGTGAATATATCTGCAAGTTGATTTTTTAGTATTAACATATTGAATATGAACATCACCATTCTGAACATGATCACAGATGAAGAGATGTTTGATCTCAATATATTTCGCCTTCAATGTAGAATAGGATTCTTGGTCAAATGTATGGTACTTGTGTCATCAAATTGATTTCCATATTCGAATCTTCGACACCATAGTCCCTTAGTTGTTATTTTAGTCATAGAATCTGGGCACAACAACTTTCAAGATATAAGCATTTTGTTTCTGTTGTGGAGAGAGCGACCCTGCTTTGCTTCTTGGAATACCATGAGTGTGGCGTCCAGAATTTTGAAATCTGAAAATAATAAAATTTAGATTTTTGTGGAAAAAGGATCAAATTTTCAAACTTGAATATTAAATTAGTTGGAGCATCGGTCTGAAGTTTGAATCTTGCTTAGTCGCACCACAGAAAATTTTTCAGCTCGTGCCAAAAAAAAAATTTCATTCATGTCAAACCCAATTGTGTCGAATCCTCGTCGCGTAAATTTGAAAATGTTCTCATTCATTGAGCAAAATTTTCATCCTATCCAAAATTTGCTAATTACATTTTTACCCTCAAATTTTATGTGCTAAAGGACAAGAAATTTTAAAAATTTGATGCGGCCATTTTTTAATAATTTTTCCCCCATTTTCCCTCTCCCCTGCTGGTTACACGCCACCCATCCCCACCTTTCTTCCCTTTGACTTTTCTATTCCTCTCTCTCTCTCTCTCTCTCTCTCTCTCTCTCTCTTCTGCCGTGAAAACCCTTCCAAGGCCATCAAAATCTGCCTCCATCCCATCTTGTCTTTTCCTTTCTTTTCTTTGACTTTTTTCTCTCTCTCCTCTGTTTTCTTCCATGTCTTGGTCATGAACCTCTGCTGGCGCGTCTTCTTCTTCTTCTTCTTCTCCACTTCTGGTTTCTCACCATTCGTCGCTACTCCATTGGCCCTTGCGTCGGGACATCGCCGTCGTCTAGCCGCCGTCCCTCTGTGAGCTAGAGCTTGTCTCAACATCTCTAACCACTGCTACTCCATCGTTCTTCTCTACCATCGTCCCAGCTCCACCATCATCGTCGCACCACCTACTCCTCCACCGCCATGAGCGCACCAACTAGCTGCGAGCTTGCGCTACCATCCAGCCGAGCTTGCCACCATCATCGTTCCTTCACTGCGCCAGCACCTCCACAGCCACCAACACCACCACCAACCTCCAGCTCGAATCGCCTGCTCCCGTCAGCCGCGAGCTCATATCGCCGTCCAGTCGAGCTCACCGTCTAGCCAAGCTCCCGTCGTCACGTCACCATTTCAGACAAGCTCGCTGGTCCCCTCCGCGAGCTCCGTTGCTCCGCTCATTACGTCACCAACCCTAACAGCTCACCATCCATCGCCGCTTACCAACCAGCACCGCCGCCGCCTCACCGGGGTCCACCGTCGCCAGCCATATTAGTCCGCATTCGTACACCGTTGCCAACGCGTAGTGAGTCGATCTCTAAACCCTCGGTTAAGGTGTTAAATAAATAAATAATAAATTAATAAATTAATAAATTTAATTTGATATTTGAGTAGTCTAATTACGGCGGATTAGCTAGAGACTGGGTTTAGATTAAATGGACACGATTAAATAAGTTAGATCAAGTAGCGATGTGGTGTGTGGCTAGCTAGATTTTAGATTATCTGATTGACTGAAATTGTAATCGCGAGCGAGTGATGGACGAAAGCAGAGTGACCGATGAATTGTTTGACTGATTAATCGGTAGTCTAGTAGCCATTGCAGTGATTTCAGTTTGACCGAATAAAAAATGGTTATTCACATTCAGTTACAAATTGTGAATTGGCTGGTTGTTTTATACGTGGGTGGGTCATATAATGGGTTTTAAATTTGTGCCAGTCGTACGGTATTTTCATGGTAGTTCCATGTCATGCTAGTCGTATGAATCTTACAGACTATCAAAGGACACTGCTAGTTGTAGTGTTTAGTTACACCGATTGTGTGCCATTTTTTCCTGATATTTTCGTATCGTGCCAGTCGTACGAATCTTATGGACTATCAGAAGATACTATCAGTCACAGTGTTTAGTCACACTTGTCATGTGCAACAATCCTATGACTACCCATAATTGGATTGCAAGAGAAAAAATTGAGATTCGCTGGTATTTGTAGATATATTGGTTGTTATAGCATATTGTTATTTGGGACGCCTGAACGAATCATCATATATCCAGGCTTAGGTGACTAACTCACTGAAATTTATTTCTCACCCCATTGTGCTTACTATTTTTCAGGTCCAAAGTAAAGATGAGGATGATGGAGTAGTAGCCCCTCTTTTGGAGTAAATGGGACATTAACCCTGCACGACCCATTATCTTTTGCCGGTTCTGGGAAGCCGCAGCAAAGTATGGGGTTGTACGTGCTATAGTCTCTATAGGGTTAATGGTTATTTGCTAGTGAAAATAATTATCTGTTGTCAAACTTACATTATTGAATGATATGAAACCTACTATTTTATACCTGCTAATTTATTGATTGCATAGGGAGTTCGTACATTTCCTCATGCATAGAATTTTGGTTTAGATGTTAGCACACCCAAGACTCTATTCTTTCCGACCTGAGGCATTTGGTAGAGATGGCACGTGCTCGAGATTCGGGGCGTGACATCCCCGCCCGAGGTGGTATCAGAGCATGGTTAGCCTAATCCATCCGGTCGTGGCCTAGACTAATAAGGAGCGGTGGGAACTAGGATAGTTAGTAGAATTGTAAATTTGTGCATGTGATTGTTTTTATTTGACCGATCGAGTTGCTTTCTCATCGTTGATTGCTATGGGGTAAGCAGGACCCTGTACGTCCTGCAAAATGAGCAACTAGGGTGGGAGAACACCTCGAGGTAGGCCTGCTAGAGAGGATCCAAGGATTGATGGGATCCTACAAGAGTATAGAGTGCTAGGAAGACATCAGATAAGGAGCCAAGCTGCTACCACGGGAGTTCCATCGAGAAACGCACCAACTAGAGTGGTGAACGATGGGTGACAAAACAAAGAAGTTGGTGGAGCAATTCTTGAAGCTAAAGCCGCCCAAATTTTCAAGAGGTAGAGATCCGAGACTTCCATCTCATGGATCGAGGAACTGGCAAAAGCATTTGCCCTGCTGAAGTTTGTGGATGAAGATAAGGTTACCTTGGCCTTTTATCAGTTGCAGGGAAATGCGAGCTCTCTATGGAGAGCCTCCAAGTATAGGGTTTTTTTCCGAAAGTACGGTCCTGACGTGGGAAGCCTTTGTGAAGGGTTCAATAGCAAAATTTCTCTGACACTGCGAGGAAACAGAAGATGGATGAGTTCCTTCGCCTGCGCTAGGGCCCATTGTCAGTGGACTAGCATGAGGCCAAATTCACTGAGCGGTCTAAGTATGCACCAAGAATGGTGGAAGGCTTATACATAAGGCGACAAGGTTTAGAAATGGGCTAAAACCAAAGATGAAATGTGTACTGGTGCCACTAAATTAAGGGACTATAATGAGCTGTATAAAATAGCCCAGATGGTGGAGCGAGATTTAGTAAAAAGTGGCTGCTGCATCTGGATTGCGGTTTGCCCCTTGGGCCGAAACGATAATCAATTTGGGAAGAGACTGGTGTTTGGAGGAAAGCACCACATTCTATCGAATCGGAAGGTGGCATTAGTAAGCCGGTACCCAACTAAAGTGATGTTTTTCTCCTATGCCGGCAAAGGCACGAGTCTGCTCTGTGTTGGTTTCGCAATGGAGCATGTTTTGGATGTGGCCGGCATGGCCATCAACTGAGGGACTTCCCCAAAGACAATAGATTAGGCTACAGCTGAGAGCACAACTTGGAGGAAATGCGCCACGGAATTTCAGAACTGACCTCAGGCATAAGAAGGGTGTTTGCTGTCACCCAAAATGAGACAAAGAATTCATTGACATTACAGGTCCGGTCCTCTTACACGACCAAGTTGCTTATGCTCTGTTTTTTATCCTGGTGCTACTCATTCATTTGGGGCTAAACGATTTATTGAACTTGCTGGAATGAGCTGAAATTGTTGGGTACGGTGCTTAGATTTCTACGCCACTAAAAAAGATAGCGAAGTGGCTGCAATGGATTGCCCTGATTGTAAACTAGTTATAAGTGGCCATAAGGATAAGATAGATTTGATTGTACAGGAGATGTTAGATTTTGATTGATGTGTTGGAATGATTGGCTACACGAAGGAAAGAGCCACGATAGATTGCTATCGTAAAACGATTCGGTTTGTGTCTGCGAGATGGGACTAGCTTTGAATTTGTGGGTAATCGAGGAGAAACCTCGACCAAAGTAATTCCGTCACGAGAGGCGACTCGCCTATTGGAAAGTGGCTATCAAGGTTACCTGGCAACTGTAGTGGATGCATCCGTTGGGAAGGCTAGGTTTGAAAGATATTGCTATCATGCATGAGTTCTAGATATCTTTCCACAAGAATTGCTAAGATTGCTCCAGAAAGAGAAATAGAGTTTGTAATTGAACTAGCTCCCAGGGGAGCCGATATCTAAGGCAACGGCTATAGAATAGCTGTTGTAACAAATATGGAAGAACGACACAAAGCATGAGGAATTTACGTGGTTTCGATCACAAAGTGATCTACGTCCACGGGCAAGAACAAGATTCAATTCCACTATAATCAAGAGAGAAAAAGGATTACAAAGCACCCGGCTCACTTAACTCTCTCAAAATAAGGAAAAACTTACAAATACCATGAAAAAAAAACCATAACACAGTATAAATAGTGCCCCTAAAAAATTTTCGGTCAGGGGCTACGCCCCCAAACCCACCTGCAATCGGCCCAAAACTCTCCGCGTCGCAAAACTAAATCTCTATTTTTCGGGTCTCACAAAAAAGCATCGGGTATGTCAGGCGGATCAGGTCTTTAACCAACCAACCCACAAAAATTCAAGGCATATGTAACAATCTCCACCTTGGCTTGAATTCCCCCAAAAACAATCAAGAAGTCGAACACATTCTCCCAGCATCCCTAAGCCTACATGAGCTAGCTCGGTGTAGGAAACAAGGGATGCAACAAAAAGACATATCCACTTCAAGAAACAAAACTAGAACTGTCATTCACCACGTCATAAGCCCCAAAAGGGGCGAAATTCAACCAAGCATGTCAAACAAGTTCAAGCAATGCTTAAACTTGTGTTGTGGGAACTGGCTTGGTCAACATATCAGCAGGATTGTCGACGGTACCAATTTTCTTTACTTATCATATTTCTCTCGGCAACTACCTCTCGAATAAAGTGGTACCTGACTTCAATGTGCTTAGTCCTGTCATGATATGCTTGATTTTTAATCAAGTGTATAGCACTCTGATTGTCGCAAAAGACAGCTGAATTGTCTTCCTGCTAGAGCCCAAGTTCCTGAACAAGATTCCTTAACCAAATAGCTTCTTTCACTGCTTCTGCTGCTGCCATATACTCTTGCTCTATAGTAGACAAAGCAACTGTTGACTGTAAAGTTGACCTCCAACTAATAGCGAGCCAAAAAGTCTGAAAAGATAGCCAGTCCAAGATCTCTTTTGTTAAGATCACCTACATAATCAGAATCCACAAATCCCACAACTGAGATACCGTTGGAACTATTTCTATCAAACATTAGGCCCAACTCTGTGGATCCTTTAAGATATCTAAGTATCCATTTCACTGCCTGTCAATGGACCTTTCCAGGATGCGCCATATATATCTACTCACCACGCTAACTGCCTGCGCAATGTCGGGACGTGTGCGTACCATAGCATACATAATGCTACCCACTGCATTGGAGTATGGGACACGAGACATCGTAGCCTCCTCGACTTCTGATTGAGGTGACTGTAGAGCCAAGAGTCTAAAATGTGATGCTAACGGTGTACTGACAGGCTTAGCGATTTGCATGCCAAATCTCTCAAGTACGTTTCACAATATAACTCCTCTGCGAGAGATATAACTTCCCAGCTTTCTTGTCCCTCTTAATCTCCATTCCTAAGATCTTCTTGGCAGGGCCCAAGTCTTTCATCTCGAACTCCTCACGAGTCGTTTCTTCAAGATCAACACATCTGACATGTTCTTTGCAGCAATGAGCATGTCGTCCACGTATAAGAGAGATACACAAAGGATCCATCTGAACCCTTCCTGAAGTAGACACAACTATCATAGCTGCTCCTATCATAACCGCTCCCTATCATAAAGCTATCGAATCTCTTAACTCACTGTCT
The DNA here is from genome assembly GCA_019149425.1 of Psidium friedrichsthalianum. NCBI lineage: Eukaryota > Viridiplantae > Streptophyta > Magnoliopsida > Myrtales > Myrtaceae > Psidium > Psidium friedrichsthalianum. Next base: position 7,204 of record JAGVVM010019863.1, read on the forward strand.
TGGAGACTGCTTCAGACCATACAAGGATTTCTTCAATTTACAAACGTGATCTTCCTTGCCTTCTACATAATAGCCCTCGGGTTGAGCCATATAAATAGTCTCATTAAGCTCACCATGCAAAAACGCAGTCTTAACATCAAGTTGCTCAAGCTCTAAGTCAAATTGAGCAACTATGGCCAGCAACACACGAATGGAAGTGTGCTTTACCACAGGAGAAAACACTTCATCATAGTCAATTCCCTCTTCTGACTGTAGCCTTTAGCTACAAGCCGTGCCTTGCATCTAGCATTTTCAACACTTGGAATTCCTTCCTTTTTCTTGAAGACCCATTTACACCACCCAATAGCCCTATTTCCTTAAGAAACGGCACCAAGTCCCAGTCTAATTCTTGTGAAGTGATTCGAGTTTCTCTCAACCATAGCAGCAGCCCATTTTTCTGATTCTGTGCAAGTATAGCTTCAATATAGGTAGAAGGTTCTTGAATACCCATACCTTCTGCTGTCATTAGAGCATAAGACCACCAGATCAGAGAACCCATATTTCGAGGAGGCTGAGTTTCCCTCCTTTCTTTGCCGGCTGCAATGGAATATGGTTGCTCCACCTGAGCTACAGCTTCTTCATCTGAACTTGAATCAACAGTAACGGTTTGCTCACCCAAATCATTCTGAGAGGTCTTTCTTGGAAGCTCCACCTGAAACCTCCACCTCATTCGTATCACTCTCAAGTTTTTCTGCAGACTCATCAACAGACTTACTCTGATCAAGCATAAGCATTTCATTAAAAGTAACATCCCTACTAATAATGAACTTATGTGAATTCGGTTCCTGGCACCATAAACGATAACCTTTCACCCCATCAGCATACCCAACCAAAAATACATTTCCTTGCTCTAGGTTCTAACTTACCATCCTTAACATGATAATAAGCAGGGCATCCGAAAACTTTTAAATTAGAATAGTCACAAGGCATACCTGACCACATCTCAAAAGGAGTCTTGCATTCGATTGCTGTTGAAGGAGAGCGATTAACCAAATAACAAGCCATGTTAACAGCTTCAGCCCAAAAGCCCTTTTCCATGCCAACATTAGAGAGCATGCATCTTGCTCTCTCCAATAGTATTCTGTTCATACGTTCTGCCACTCCGTTTGCTGTGGATTATATCTCACTATATGGTGTCGCAAATGATACCTTCAATCAGCACAGAATTCTTTGAAGTCGCCACCACAGAACTCAAGACCATTATCAGTCCTAAGATTTTGATCTTCTTCCCTGTCTGATTCTCAACAAGGGCTTTCCATTTCTTGAAGGTTTCAAACACATCACTTTTTCTTTTCAAAAAATAAACCCAAATCTTCTGGAATAATCATCAATGAACGTCACAAAGTAAAGAGCACCACCCTTAGATGGAACCTATGCTGGTCCCCATAAATCGAAAGGATGTAGTCGAGTGTGCCCTTTGTCGAATGCGTGCCCGTGCTGAATCTGACTCTGCACTGCTTGCCAAGAACGCAATGCTCGCAGAAATCTAGCAAGGTTATCTTGCTCCCCACAAGTAAACCACCTTTACTCAAAACTGTCATGCTGCACTCACTCATGTGGCCCAAACACATATGCCACAGTTTCGTTTTTATCATTATCAAAAACTGAATTGGATGTGCCAATTGAAGTACCCATAACAATGCTACCCTGCAGATGATACAAGTGATTTACCTTGATTCCTTTCATCACAACCAATTGCCTTTGGAGACTTTGAGGACTCCACCTCCACCTGAGTACATGCACCCAATGGAATCCAAACTGCTCAACGAGATGAGGGTTTTCTTCAAGTCTGGTATATGCCTTACTTTAGTCAAGGTTCTCACTGCTTTGTCATGGCATTTAATCTGAACAGTACCAATACCACGACTTTGCATACAGCATCATTACATCAAGATTGATCCACCGTTCACAGTCTCGTATGTAGGAAACCACTCCCTATTTGGCACATGTGATATGATGCTCCCGAATCCATTATCCAAACATCGTTGGAAAAACTAACAACAGAGCATGTTGTAAGAACACTGTGTGACGCATTAGACTCATCTTCCTTTACAATATTTGCCGAATCTTGTTTTTGGCCATGCTGCTTATCCTTTCTCTTGAGCGAAGGACAATCTGACTTGTAATGTCCCCTCTTGTGACAATAATAGCACTCCATGTTCATTTTATCTCTAAGTGGCCTAGATCTTGAACGACCAATAGAATTCCCTCGGAAAACTTTATCCCTGCTCTTGGTCCTGCCCTCACAAACAAACCGTCTACTTTGTCTTCACTGGTTTTCCATTCAATTTCCTCTCAGTTCAGCAGAATTCAAAGATGCTTTGATATCCTCCAAAGTTACGGATTCACGTCCATAAAGCATCGAGTTCACAAAATTTTCATATGAGGCAGGTAGTGAACATAACACGATCAAAGCTTGTCTTCATCTTCGAGTTTAATATCTAGATTTTTCATATCAAGAACAATTTTATTAAACTCATCCAGGTGTTCCTGAATAGGGGTACCTCATGCATCTTTAGGGTATAAAGACGCTGCTTCAAATAAAGTTTTAATGTAGAGATTTCTTCATGTATAGACTTTCCAGTTTCTTCTAGAGACCAGCCGTTGTTTCCTCATCCGGCGACTTCCGCGCAAACTTTGTTGTCCAGAGACAACTGGATCGCTATGTGCTTTTTCTTCTAACTCTTCAATCTCACCCGAGGTCATGTCGTCTGCATAATTTTCGTCCAGCGCGCCCTAACCGTACTCTGGCACTTCACAATAAAGCCTTCATCTTTATTCTCCATAATCTGAAGTTGTTCTGTCCATCAAAAGATGGGATCTGAAACTTCAAAGATGCCATCTCAAAGAATCCTAGAAACGAACTAGGCTCTGAACCAGTTTGTTGTAATAAATATGGAAGAACGACACAAGAACACGAGGATTTACGTGGTTCGATCACAAAGTGATCTACGTCCAAGGGTGAGGCAAGATTCAATTCCACTACAATCAAGAGAGAGAAAGGATTACAAAGAACACGGCTCACTTAACTCTCTCAAAACAAGGAAAAACTTACATCGACGTGAAAAAAAAGGGGTCCAACTCTCCATGTCGCAAACTAAATCTCTATTTTTCGGGTCCGCACAAAAAAGCATCGGTATGTCAGGTCGGGTCGGGTCATCACCAACTAACCAAAAAATTCAACATATGTAACAATAGCATTGTCGGAACTTAAGGAGCTTAAGGTGCAGATACAGGAGTTGCTAGATAAAGAATTTATCTGCCCCAACGTATCGCCAGTGGGAGCACTTGTATTGTTCATGAAGAAGAAAGATGGCTCGTTGAGATTGTGTATCGAACTACGCAGCAGTTGAACCAATGTGACAATAAAGAACAAGTACCACTGA
>JAGVVM010019864.1:0-20033 GCA_019149425.1 Psidium friedrichsthalianum
CAGACACACTAGCTTTATCAAGTAAGCTCACAGATATCAAATTCTTTTTAAGTAAAGATACTATTCTAATATATTTCAGAGTAGTATTTATCTGAAGAAAGCATCAAATTTGTAGCTCCAACATGAGTCAATTCTGCCTCACCACCATTGCAATTTTCCATGGTGCCTTCACTTCTGTGACCTCAGTGCGTATGTTCTTGTCATTTGCAGCATAACAAGTAGGCTACTATTGACCACCACTCAGAAGAGACACTAGCCTTTCCATTTTTCATCATTCTATGAGGTTTGAGGCTCAGATTCACTAATTAGCATATTGGCCTCTGTTGAAACAAATACTGAAGAACGACAACACAGAACACGAGGATTTACGTGGTTCGATCACAAAGTGATCTACGTCCACGGGCGAGGCAAAATTCAATTCCCACTATAATCAAGAGAGAGAGAAGGATTACAAAGCACACGGCTCACTTAACTTTCTCAAAACAAGGAAAAACTTACATCGGTGAAGAAACCCTAACGCAGTATAAATAGGTCCCCCAAAAATCTCTATTGGCCCAACTCTCCGCGTCGCGAACTAAATCTCTATTTTTCGGGTCGCACAAAAAAGCATCGGGTATGTCGGTCGGGTCATCAACCGACCCAACCATAAAAAAATTCAAGACATATGTAACAAATCTCCACCTTGGCTTGAATTTCCCCAAAAACAATCAAGAAGTCGAACACATTCTCCCAGCATCCCTAAGCCTACGTGAGCTAGCTCGGTGTAGGAAACAAGAGATGCAACGAAAGAACATATCCACTTCAAGAAACAAAAGTAGAACTTTCATTCACCTCGCCACAAGCCCCCAAAAGGGGCGAAATTCAACCAAGCATGCCAATCAAGTTCAAGCAATGCTTAAACTTGTTGGTGGGGACTGGCTTGGTCAACATATCAGCAGGATTGTCGGCGGTACCAATTTTCTTTACCATCATATTTCTCTCGGCAACTGCCTCTCGAATAAAGTGGTACCTGACTTCAATGTGCTTAGTCCTCTCATGATATGCTTGATTTTTAATCAAGTGTATAGCACTCTGATTGTCGCAAAAGACAACTGAATTGTCTTCCTGCTGGAGCCCAAGTTCCTGAACAAGATTCCTTAACCAAATAGCTTCTTTCACTGCTTCTGCTGCTGCCATATACTCTGCCTCTGTAGTAGACAAAGCAACTGTCGACTGTAAGGTTGACCTCCAACTAATAGCCGAGCCAGAAAGTGTGAAAAGATAGCCAGTCAAAGATCTCCTCTTGTCAAGATCACCTGCATAATCAGAATCCACAAATCCCACAACTGAGATACCGTTGGAACTGTTTCTATCAAACATTAGGCCCAACTCTGTGGATCCTTTAAGATATCTAAGTATCCATTTCACTGCCTGCCAATGGACCTTTCCAGGATGCGCCATATATCTACTCACCACGCTAACTGCCTGCGCAATGTCGGGACGAGTGCATACCATAGCATACATAATGCTACCCACTGCACTGGAGTATGGGACACGAGACATCGCAGCCTCCTCGACTTCTGATTGAGGTGACTGTAGAGCTGAGAGTCTAAAATGTGATGCTAATGGTGTACTGACAGGCTTAGCATTTTGCATGCCAAATCTCTCAAGTACCTTCTCAATATAACTCCTCTGCGAGAGATATAACTTCCCAGCTTTCTTGTCCCTCTTAATCTCCATTCCTAAGATCTTCTTGGCAGGGCCCAGGTCTTTCATCTCGAACTCCTCACTAAGTCGTTTCTTCAAGATCAACACATCTGACATGTTCTTTGCAGCAATGAGCATGTCGTCCACGTATAAGAGAAGATACACAAAGGATCCATCTGAACCCTTCCTGAAGTAAACACAACTATCATAGCTGCTCCTATCATAACCGCTCCCTATCATAAAGCTGTCGAATCTCTTATACCACTGTCTTGGAGACTGCTTCAGACCATACAAGGATTTCTTCAATTTACAAACGTGATCTTCCTTGCCTTCTACATAATAGCCCTCGGGTTGAGCCATATAAATAGTCTCATCAAGCTCGCCATGCAAAAACGCAGTCTTAACATCAAGTTGCTCAAGCTCTAAGTCAAATTGAGCAACTATGGCCAGCAACACACGAATGGAAGTGTGCTTTACCACAGGAGAAAACACTTCATCATAGTCAATTCCCTCCTTCTGACTGTAGCCTTTAGCTACAAGCCGTGCCTTGCATCTAGCATTTTCAACACCTGAAATTCCTTCCTTTTTCTTGAAGACCCATTTACACCCAATGGCCCTGTTTCCCTTAGGCAACGGCACCAAGTCCCAAGTCTGGTTCTTGTGAAGTGATTCGAGTTCCTCAACCATAGCAGCAGCCCATTTTTCTGATTCTGTGCAAGTAATAGCTTCAGTATAAGTAGAAGGTTCCTGAATACCCATACCTTCTGCTGTCATAAGAGCATAAGCCACCAGATCAGAGAATCCATATTTCTGAGGAGGCGAGTTTCCCTCCTTTCTCTGCCAGCTGCAATGGAATATGGTTGCTCCACCTGAGCTACAGCTTCGTCATCTGAACTTGAATCAACAGTAACGGTTTGCTCACCCAAATCATTCTGAGAGGTCTTTCTTGGAAGCTCCACCTGAACCTCCACCTCATTCGTATCACTCTCAAGTTTTTCTGCAGACTCATCAACAGACTTACTCTGATCAAGCATAAGCATTTCATTAAAAGTAACATCCCTACTAATAATGAACTTATGTGAATTCGGTTCCTGGCACCATAAACGATAACCTTTCACCCCATCAGCATACCCAACAAAAATACATTTCCTTGCTCTAGGTTCTAACTTACCATCCTTAACATGATAATAAGCAGGGCATCCGAAAACCTTTAAATTAGAATAGTCACAAGGCTTACCTGACCACATCTCGAAAGGAGTCTTGCATTCAATTGCTGTTGAAGGAGAGCGATTAACCAGATAACAAGCCGTGTTAACAGCTTCAGCCCAAAAGCCTTTTTCCATGCCAGCATTAGAGAGCATGCATCTTGCTCTCTCCAATAGTGTTCTGTTCATACGTTCTGCCACTCCGTTTTGCTGTGGAGTGTACCTCACTGTACGGTGTCGAACGATACCTTCATCTGCACAGAATTCATTGAAGTCGCCACCACAGAACTCAAGACCATTATCAGTCCTAAGACGTTTGATCTTCTTCCCTGTCTGATTCTCAACAAGGGCTTTCCATTTCTTGAAGGTTTCAAACACATCACTTTTTCTTTTCAAAAATAAACCCAAACCTTCCTAGAATAATCATCAATGAACGTCACAAAGTAAAGAGCACCACCCTTAGATGGAACCTGTGCTGGTCCCCATAAATCGGAATGGATGTAGTCGAGTGTGCCCTTTGTCGAATGCGTGCCCGTGCTGAATCTGACTCTACACTGCTTGCCAAGAACGCAATGCTCACAGAAATCTAGCGAGGTTGTCTGCTCCCCGCAAAGTAAACCACGTTTACTCAAAACTGTCATGCCGCACTCACTCATGTGGCCCAAATGCATATGCCACAGTTTCGTTTTATCATTATCAGAAACGGAATTGGATGTGCCAATTGAAGGACCCATAACAGTGCTACCCTGCAGATGATACAAGTGATTTACCTTGCTTCCTTTCATCACAACCAGATTGCCTTTGGAGACTTTGAGGACTCCACCTCCACCTGAGTACATGCACCCAATGGAATCCAAACTGCTCAACGAGATGAGGTTTTTCTTCAAGTCTGGTATATGCCTTACTTCAGTCAAGGTTCTCACTACTTTGTCGTGGCATTTAATCCGAACAGTACCAATACCCACGACTTTGCATACAGCATCATTACCCATCAAGACTGATCCACCGTTCACAGTCTCGTATGTGGTGAACCACTCCCTATTTGGGCACATGTGATATGATGCTCCCGAATCCATTATCCAAACATCGTTGGAAAAACTAACAGCAGAACATGCAGTAAGAACACTATCTGACGCATTAGACTCATCTTCCTTTGCAACATTTGCCGAATCTTGTTTTTGACCATGCTGCTTATCCTTTCTCTTGAGCAAAGGACAATCTGACTTGTAATGTCCCCTCTTGTGACAATAATAGCACTCAACATTCATTTTATCTCCAGGTGGCCTAGATTTTGAACGACCAACAGATTTCCCTCGGAAAAATTTATCCTTGCTCTTGGTCCTGCCCCTCACAAACAAACCGTCTGCTCTGTCTTCACTGGTTTTCCCATTCAATTTCGTTCTCAGTTCAGCAGAATTCAAAGATGCTTTGACATCCTCCAAAGTTATGGATTCACGTCCATAAAGCATCGAGTTCACAAAATTTTCATATGAGGCAGGTAGTGAACATAACACGATCAAAGCTTGATCTTCCTCTTCGAGTTTAATATCTAGATTTTTCATATCAAGAACAATTTTATTAAACTCATCCAAGTGTTCCTGAATAGGGGTACCTTCACGCATCTTTAGGGTATAAAGACGCTGCTTCAAATAAATGTCTTAATTTTCAAGTTGAGTTGATTTTCTACTCTAGACTTGAAAATCTTAAACTGTTCAAAAGTCTCATCTTTTGATTTCAACAAATAGACATGATAATATATAGAAAAATGATCTATGAATGTTATTAGATACTTTTGACCACCTCTAGTGACGTAATTTCTAAAATCACAAAGGTCAAAATGTATTAGCTCAAGAAGTTGTGTGCTTTTAGAAATCAACTTAAAACATTTTCTAGTGATCTTAGCTTCAACACACACTTCATATTTGTCAAATCGAATAGAAGTATCCAATATAATGTTGTGAGTTTTAGCTAAATGTTGCATTTTTCTGTAGTTCACATGTCCAAGTCTATTGTGCAACAACTTTGGATCAATCAGAGTAGAACTCACATGGTTTATACTATTAGTATCTAAACTCAACCTATACATACCATTAATCATGAATACACAACCAAAATAACACGAGTTAACTGACAAAGTTACTCTACCATTTATAGTTGAAAAGGACATACTAGCTTTATCAAGTAAGCTCATAGATATCAAATTATTTTTAAGTAAAGATACTACTCTAACATATTTCAGAGTTAGTAATTTATCTGAAGAAAGCACCAAATTTGCAGCTCTAGCGTGAGTCACTTTTGCCTCACCACCATTGCAATTTTCCACGATGTCTTTCACTTCTATGACCTCAGTGAGTAGGTTTTGGTCATTTGCAGCATAACAAGTAGTGCCACTATTCAACCACCACTCAGAAGAGACACTAGTCTTTCCATTTTTCATCATTCCAATAAAGGCTTGAGGCTCAGATTCACTAATTAGCATATTAGCCTCATTTTGTGGTGTGTTATTCTTTGGCTTCTTTGGTAGTTTACATTCACTCTACTGCCCAGTGACCCTAGTTTTCATAGTTATGGCACTTTCCCTTCTTTTTCTTTTTGGAGATAGTATTTTTGGCCTCTAACTGTGAAGAGGATTTACCTTTTGGTGATTTGGACCTTTTTTGAGGTTTATTGAAATGTGAAACTAAGTTAGCAATTGGCTTTTATTATCCTACTTGTTCCAAACACTTTCTAGTACTGTTTTGATCCTCAATGTGAATATACCTCTTTAATTCATCCAGTCCCATCTATTCTTCAATCTGTGCATTTCAGTCTTAAAAGAACTTCATTCAGCATGTAGTTTACTCAATACAAGACTGACAAAGAGATTATCAGACATATCAGATTTATCATCTTTCAGCTTGTTTCTCATGTTGTCAAGTTTAATTAATTGAGAGGTAATGCTTGAATTCATATTAAACTTAAAGTCAAAGAATTTCTCTGCTAGGAGAGTTTTAGAGAGCCCCTCTTATTTTTGGAACCAAGCATTCAAGTGATCTTATATCTCTTTCGCCGTCTTATACTTATTATAAGTCATAGATAGATGAGGATTTAGAGAGTTCAACAAGTAATTTGTACAAAAATCTTCATCTTTGTTCCATTGATATTCATCCACATTTTCAATGGTAGATGAAAAATCACTCAAAATAGTGTTAGAAATAGTGTACCTTGGAGTCCTTAGAAATAGTGTACCTTGGAGTCCTTAGAGCTCACAAAGTCGAATAAAGCCCCTAACCTGAATCAAACTGCTCGATAGAGGTGGAATTGCCAAAACGGACCCCAAAAATGGATTCGTAGCACCCAAAGACCTTAAGATGAACTGCCCTTGTCGCTGGAAACTCGTTGGAAACTTCCTATTGTCGTACCTTTGCTATCCGACCTTCGTTCGATACGAGTGACCACTCAAAATGTTCGTTTCGATGAGTAGAACAAAACCCAAGTGGTTTCACCCTCTGAAATTGGCTATAATTTCTAGGTCTTTGAATAAAATATTTTGGCCGATTGAATTTCAAACTTAGATCCCGATCAATCCGACCATCGAAATCGAAAGTAAATTACACTTGCGAGTTCATCTTGATGAGAACTTCAAGTAGATACCTTACTCGCTCAAATCTAATATACGATTATAATACTTCAAGAGTGTTGGAGGTTATGGGTTTGAGAGAATATATAGCATTTCTAGTTGCTTGAAGTATTACACTAAGAGATATCAAGTTTAGAATGCTCAACAGTGTTATCTCCAGTTTAGAAGAACCCTAGGGTTAATATGTAAGCTATTGGGCTCTAGTTAATATGGATCATAATATTCACGCTTTCACCTATTGGGCTTGTATGTGAACATATTATTTGGACTATATAACAATATATTCAACACATTTGAGGGTAATGCTTCAAACCTTCATTAAACTCTAGAAACAAGACGCCAAACCTTCCACGACCTCTGCAGTTTTCTTTTACAAATAAAGAGTTATCATTAGAATGTTTGGCATAGTCACCAACTGCAGACACTTCCATGGTCTCCTGCGCGTCCAATAATTACAAATTCACTCAAGTCAGTCTGGCTCTCAAAGATGACACCAAAGAGTAGTAGACATAGGGTTGAAGCGGGGACCTCTCACTTCGTGAGGGAGCTGCTCGAAACCTATGGAGACCCACCCCCACCATGTCAAACGATTCCCATGGGGACAGTGCCAACTCCTCCATCTGCCATTTTGGTTTGCGAGGATTAAGTCCACAAAGAATCAGAGGAAAACATATAAAGGTATCTGCAAGTCCACCTCAATGAAAGGTGATCCAATCTCCTAAATAATCTGCCCTGAACTTACAGAGGACAAGAATAGCCACGGGATGCACCAAGAGAACTAAATGATTAGCCACCCAAATTTGTAGGGAATTACAGATGATATTCCACAAACAGTACGACGTTGCAAAGATAAACCTAGTATAGCGGGTCATATAGCACCATCTTAACTACACATTGATAAAAAGTACACTAGAAACAAATCTGAGACAAATCACTGCGGATTTAATTGTGCATGAAGAGAAAAGTAAGATGGACAAATTCGAGAGAGAGAGAGAGAGAGAGGCATTCTTGGACAGATTACCCGACGATGTTACCCACTAAGGGCCCAGGCTGCAGAATTGATTATGCATATGGGATACTACCAAAAATCCCCCCACCCGCAACACTAATGAATTTCCTCTCAATTATTGTCATCTTAAAAGGAATTCTGATCATGAACGTAATAAGCTAGCACCACGTCAATACCTGATGGAATAATTATAGACTGTACTGGAACACCACCTCTTTCAGAAACAGATGGCCTTTCCTAGTCGGGATCCGAGCTTCTAACAGCGCGATTAAAATTGTCCGACTCTTTCGTGTTCGAACCAGGGCGAGTTCGAGATCGGTAGGACTGGCCAAGCCTCAAGCTCAAGTGCAGCCGGCAATTGGCTGAAACCAGAGGGGAAAAAAAAATAAAAAGTAGAAAAAGATAAATTAATAAAAAAATTGAATTTTAAAAAAATTAAAAAGTGAAAAGAAAAAATAGAAATAAATTATTAAAAAGAGTTGGAGGAAAATCAAATCCAATTTTCCACACAAAATGACCGATTTTAATAGTTTAGCCAAACACCAAAAAATATTGTCATTTTTTTGAAAAATAACTTTTCGAAAAATATTTTTCAAAAAACCTCACATTTTTTCAAAAAGAAAAAAATGAAGCCTTAGATGAAAAGAAATGAAACCGTCAACAAGACTATAATAGGCCAACCAAAAAAAAAACAAAAACCAAAAAACAAAGGGACCATAATAGACCTTTTTTACACACATTCAATACTAATGGTTCGAAAATCACTTTCTTCTTCTTATCTTAGAGATCGATTTACCCCTAAATTAAAGAAACGGAGTCACAGAGAGATTGTTTCGTCTTCTCCCCACCCTTCTCGACAAGGAAACCCACATACTGAACTTAGTCAAAAAGAGTGATAAATGGGCGTTCATCATCATCCCCACGTGGGACGTGGGTTGTTGCTTTATGAGTAGTCTCTTGTATTCGCATCTCCAATAAGGCATGACAGGGCAAAGCAATAGCACAAGTAGATGGGCGTACTGAGAAAAATACTAATGATTGAGGGGGGTTTCTTTTTCAAAAAGCGCACGCCAAACCAATTTGTCGGTTTTCAGATTGTATAGATATTTGCCCTCCTTAAGGCTCTATTTGTTTTGAAAAAAAATAGTTTGAAAATTATTTTTTTTTAAGAAAATGATTGCTCCTATTGCTTATAGAAATGAATGAATAAGAAATATTTAATCATCCATGAAAATGTTTAGATATAAATTGTCGTTGAGAATGAAAAAGTTTTTCATTGTCTAATTATTTCTAGCGATACAAGCGATTAGGAAGAAATATATTACAAGTGCCATAAGTTGTGTACGGTGCTCACTTTAGGATCAAAAGTTTCAAAATGATCACTTAAATGCCAAAATCAGAGAAAAACGGTCACTTTAGTGCCAAATCGAAAAATTTTGGCCAAATTGAATACTTGGCTTTTATGATAAAAAATTTTATCTGACATGGAAAATTTTTGAGAAACACTGGCCACAGGGACTTCTAAATAAATTAAAAAGAACAATAAGCTAAAAAAATAAAAAAGCGTGGGGTTTGTCCAGGCGGTCAGAGTTTGCATAGCCCTCGCCGTTGTCCCCCACCAACCGCAGGCAAGGACCACCTCGCTGACCCCAGTTTATGTAGTTGTCCATGAACGACAACGAAACCACGATCACATGGCATGAAAGCAAGGAAATCAGAGATGTCAGAGGCAACTGGAGATCAAACGATATTTTCAACTTCAATTTTACACAATCGCTCTCGGTATTTCATCTTGGCGATTTATCAAACAGTTGGCATGTGACTTAGGATATGAGCTTGAGACTTAATTTTATGGCAAATCTTGAACCGATGATGACGTTCAGAGATCTAGAACAAATTTAATCATCATTCATCAATTTTGATTTTGTCAGGCCAAGCCATAATCTCAGCAAATCAGATTTAATTTTCTATGTTAAGCAAAAAAAAAAATGATGAAAATATATATCTCGTCTTTTCTCTTTTTCCTCCTTTCTCTCTAAATCTCTCTTAGTTTTCTCTTGCTTTCCTCTCTGGTTCTCTTTGTTCTCTCAAAACTTCTCACGAAGTGACAATAGCAAAAGAAGCAAGATTGTGGCTTGGCCTACCATGGCAAGAGTCGACCTTGCCTAGATTTGTGTGAGGCTGAGACTCGCTGTGGCTAGGTGAGGAATTACCTATGGTCGGCGGGGGTCGTCAACCAGCCTAAAGAAGCCCCTTTTTTTAATTTTAGTTTTTAGCTTATTTTTCTATTTGATTTATCAATTTTTAATTTTTAGTTAATTTTTAAGCTTAAGTCCACGTGGATTTCCAGTTAGCTATGTCGGCTTAGATATTAATAAAAAAAGGCCAGATAAGATTTTCGACAAGTAGATTAGAGTTGGCACTTACGATTGTTTTTTAAAAAATTGAAACTTAAGTGATTGTTTTGAAACTTTTGGCACTAAAATTAGCATCGTACACAACTTATGGCACTTATAGTACACTTCTCCCATATCTAGGATAATTATTTTGAAGTCATTCATTTTTCACGAAATAAACGTATTAATTGACAACTTAAGAAGTTAGCAATCTTAAACTTGTCCATGTTAGGATTAAACGCACAAATACAATGAAATAGATAGTAAAGACGAGAAAGAGATATCCAGACATAGAGGTTACCTTAAATTAGGGCTAATCTAGTAGACGATTCTACTAAAATTAGCACATGATACCCTTCTATTATACTCTCAATTATAAGAGAAAGAAGTTATTTATAGCAGAAGCTATTCATGGGCCAAACCCACATTACCAATAAACTACAGGCTCAAACTGTAAAAATCCTTTGGTATTCAAGGAAGCGTTTCTCTCTTAAAATGCCCACTCATCGAAGAGTGGGATCTTGTATTCAAGGGAGCGTTTCTCTCTTGAAATGCCCGCTCATCGAAGAGTGGGATCTCTACGCTTTTTTGTCGATAGAAAGTATGAACCATACCCTAACAATTCATTCCAAATGTTCAAAGGCACTATGTTAGGTTACCACACCGTCATACTATTTGATTGTGTTGGTGCTCATAGCAATTCCGCTTACATTGATGCAATAAAAATTACAAACCACTTCGATTTTTTCCACTTTATTTCGCGTCAATGGAGAGCTGAGAAATTGCAAAATGGAAAGAATGATGCATAAGCCTGCAATTTCACCCATAAAAGTGAATGAGTGGTCGGGACATTCACTCCTTTATTAGTTGACCCTAAATTTTTTGGACCACGTGCATTTTTCGGTGGCTACTTATGTCATCGAGAGTTCATTGAAAAACGCATAGTGACTGGACCCTCAGCCAATTTGAAACTTTGGGGTTTCACACGAGGTGGACTGCAACTATTGGTTTTTCTCCTGAAGATAGACATGTCCATTTCATCTGGTGTGGTTCGATTTCTCCGTAGGGCTAAATTATGTGGATTCGTGGATTCACGTGTCTATACTTTATCAATTAATTTAGGAAAATCCAGTATGAAAAAGACAAAGTGGTTATCTTAATGTTCTTCCAAAGAGAAATAATAATATGCATAATAAAATAAGCATGTACAACTTAAAGGTGATAAAATGGGTCAAGAACCCATGTTCTAACCCATATTTAAGAGTGTGGATCATAAAGGGTTTGTTTAACATACTCAAGTGGGTCACTAATAACTTAATGGATCTTAAATGAGTTTTCAAATAGGTCATAAATGGATTAGCTAACTATTTGAAGTGAGTCTCTGACAAAAAAAAAATCTTAAGTGAGTCTTTTTTTTATTTTAATTCTTTTTAATTATGAAAATGGTCCACAATGTTTTATTAATATAACTTTTTAAATAATTCATAAGTTTTGCTAAGATAGATATATTTAGAAGTATTTTGGTAATATGGGTAGGGTTGAGTATGGGTAGTTAGATTTGTACTATATAAAATGGATCAAAATGGTTAAATGAGTCAACATGGAACAAACCATACTCGACATGACCCAATTTGACACTCCCGTTACCTAACCTAATCCACCCATTTGACAGCTTTAGTGCAACTTGTGGGACGCATACAATAGGTGAGATGGTGGGGAAATTCCAGCTCAAAAAATAGTAGTCGTTCATTTGATTGTTGTGAGATTTGTGGCATCACAATAAACTATTCTAAATCTTTAGCTATTTAATAGAGGCGTTATTTAATATTTAATTACTTTAACACTACCTCTTACACTTCATCTAGCTTTTTTATCTGCTACTAAGCGTGAAGATATTTCATGAGGAGGTAAATAGGGACTGGAAATATTTGAGCTCAAGATCTCTTCCTTTGATATCATGTGAGATATTAAACACCACGACCATCTATTCAAAAACTTAAGCTATTAGATGAAGGGTGATTTAATTTTTAGTTACTCTTACAAATGTCACTTGAAATTTTGTGAATTTTATTTCCAAACAAAATGACTGAAAATCAGTGTCAACAGGTCCATATACGGGTAAGGGCAAATTTTGGAAAATTATGATATTTAAGTGGAGGAAAAATAAGATGTAAATAGAGTTGTAAAGATGGGTCATAATGCGATAGTTTTAAACTCCATTTATTGAAGTGAGTTATACATGAGTTACCTCAAATTTAAGGGCTAAATCATAATGGGTTTCAAGAGAAAGCTCAAACAAATAGCTTTAGTATGTTAGGAAGCACATATGAGTTGTATTAGAGAAATCTAATGTCGAAAAATTAATGTGGTGTAGAGCAATTAATATATCAAACTTGCCCCCATAACTCATCAATTCAAGTTTTTGAGTGAAGGTAGATCCAACTAGATATGTCAACAGATTAGGACTTTGGGCTCTCTCTTGGCGATATCTCCAAACGAAAGGTTATTGGGCTTTTGTTGCATTCTCCTTAACAAATTGATATTAGAGCCAATAGTCAATTAATTAGGGCACCAAATCTGTTCCTTGATGGGCATTGTGGTATAAAAATGCAGGCCCAATGGCATACTTCATATCATGATGCAGAAAGTTATTTGGATAAGGGAGATCAGACTTAACACTAAGCTCATAAATGAGAGGGAGATTGTTAAAAGGCACATGTGAGTTATATTAGAGAAATTTTACATCGGGAAATTGATATGGTATAAAGTATTTAATATAACCTAGTTGGCTCATAACTTATTGACTTAAGTTTTTAGTGAAAGTGGGTCTAATTGAATATGTGTTGAGTTCCTTCTTGACAATCTCCTCAAGTGAAGGTAATAGATTTCTATTGCGAGCAAAGTCACTTTCAACCCACTTAATTAAATAGCTAATCCACTTAATTAAAATAGCTAATTTGTTATACTACTCCATTATTTTCATAAGCCTGGTTTAAAACCACATGAGATGTTGATTTCAGATTAAATTACGAGACACCACATAATTCCTAAGACATGTTTTGTTTTCTCTGATTCTTCATAATACTTAAGAGGAAATGCACTCCCATGTACAACGTAGCGAATTACACTGAATAACATGCTCAAAATCAAACTTGAATCGCTGATTGGAGAAGTACATTATGCAATGAACATGTCTCAATTTTCATAGGTTAAATGTTCCCGAGCAACCTTGAGAGAGAGCATTCGTGTTTGGCTTGTGTGTTCGGGAGAAAGGAGAAAAACCACATCTTCTCTTTGATTGTTCTTCTCTCTTGAAGAAACTATGTTGCTCCTTTGAATGACTGTTTCAGAGCGACATCTTAAGAAATGTGATTCTTTACCACATTAATAATAGTAACTGCCTTTGGGAGTTAACTCTTGTTGGTATGGATTGGGTTAGCATATCTTGGGCGATCATGGCCCATAAAACCAACATCTCCCACTCGCGCATGATGGCCTAAACATAACTCTCTCTTCTCTACAAGATTCATATCAACAAACATGTATGACTAGCATACTATGAGAGCTCTACTATAATTTGTTTAGGAGTATATAGCAGATGAATTGGGCATAATAATTTAGAAGTGGATCTAGTATGCAGCACATAGAATCAATCAAACACATTACATTTATCTCTCTTGATTTCTTTAATTATTTGTAGAAAAAAAAAAAAAAAAAAAAAAAAAAAATATTGTATTCACAATTATGATTAAACTCAATCATCATAATTGATCGATCTATTAATCCAAAGGATAAGAGGGGACAATCAAAACAATTGAATCCTTTTTTCTTTTCTTTAAACTCTTAATTTCTGATTCAAGTTCGATAGAAATGTCTCGTTAGATCATTAACCATGATCATTGTGACATTCTAAGATAGCAAACATCAAATTAAAATTTTTGAGATAAGTAAGAGTCATGAGAGCACTTAATCGAGGAACTCATTTTCTCAAGAGTCTCACACAGGTTAAAAGTTGAGATCAAAATTTTGTGCCTACTTTATTGGATGAGACATCTACATGTAATATTAAATACGTATTAACTGATATTTTCTCCATTCCCATGATCGTTGTCTTTATACTTAATACTAACATAGATGATAGTTTAGACAGTTCCAATGATTACTTGAGTTCACAAATCCGCTCTCTTAAAAGAAACTATCAAAAACTAAACTCACATGTGATTTATTTCACTTTTAGACCGATAATAAAATTATGGATCTCATCTCAATATTTTGTTGAGGCGACATCTATATTTTAAGCATGAGCTATCAATTATCACCTAGATAATAAGCTTAAAATTATCTCATCTCTAATTATAACATAGCAAATAGAGGCATTACGTGGTATGAGTGGTAATTTCACATCTTTTGAATACCTTTCTCAATTATAACGAGCACTAGCATTAATATACATAAAAGTCGAATAAACTCATATCATTAATAACGATGGAAATACCATCTAGTGTGAACTCTAGGGAATACAAAAAGCTAGTACATCAGCTTGTACGCAGTCCTAGAGATCTTACATGACAAAAAATATCTATAGTGTGTCACCCCTAAACCACGAACCACGCGACATCCTTGTTGTACTTGTATGGTCGAATGGTCGACAATAACGACGGCCCAGGAACTCGTCGTGACCAAGCGACCTCAGAGTTCCCACCACAGCAGAAACGAACTCTTCCCAAAATCCATACAAGAGAAGGGATAGAGGAGAGAGAGATGATCGATATCCTCGAACTTTTATTTCACATATTATGTTCATAAACAGATAACAGAGGCCAGTTACAACTCAAAATTCTCTATTCTCTCCTCCCTTACAAGCCTTCAAGCCATAGTTAGGATGACAATTACTTACAATTCAAAATCTCCGCCCCTTCCTGACGTCCCATTGCTCGACCTTTGACAAAAAGGAACGAGGTCGGCAAAATACTCCGATTACAGTCAGCGTACGTTATTCACAGGATTATCTACAATCACTCGACTCCTCTCCTGGTCACTCATCGTCATCTGTGCCTCCATCAGGGTTCCACTCCACTCGGGCGATGAGGGTTCCTCGGGGTCAGATTCCTCAGGAGTACGAGGGACTACTACCTGGCTGGTCTCAGGAGAACTCTCGAGATCCATGGGAGCACTGCCTTGGGAACGTCCATCTAACTCCTCCTCCGCCTCAGACGCTTCACTTATAGTTTGCTCCTCCCTAGCTGGGTCCCAAGGTACTAGATACTCTATCGGAACTTCATATCCCTAAAGCGGTCCATGAAGCTCCTCGCCACTCTCGTACATCCATGCAATATAGATATGGGGCTGCCACTGCGATATTCCAACGTCTACCTAAACCGTGCTCTTTAGTCTCACAAACACACCACCTCTACCCTGAGGGTCAGGTACCTTCGTTTCTCACATCATATCGCACGGGATACCTTGCCTCACAGGTATGGCATTCATTTTGAGGCTTGGGATCTGAAAAATAAGGGAAATCACCTATGAAAACAAATCTCATCAAGCTAACGCCTAATCTCTTCCTCAGGATACCAAACAAACCTAGACCAAACTCTCAGGTCCCAACTCAGGCACTCAAAATCACTAGGCCAAATTCCATCACCAAAGATCCGTTCAATTTAAAAAAAGGTTGCCACAGAGTGGCCAAGCATATAAATCATTTATAACAGGTCCAATCCAGGACTACACAAAACCCAGATAACACAATCAGTTAAGGCTCAATAACAGCAATTAAACTTTCAATTTGAAACCACGTCCAGTCCAGGACAATTATAGCAACTCATGCATGCATGCTCAATCATGAGCCTCGAATTAATAGCCAATTTGACCCGCGTCATATAGGCGCATCAGGTCCGACCCGCGTCGTGGATGCCTCAAGTCCGTGCCTCAATCCGCGTGTGGGACGCCTCAGGTTGGCACCTTATCGCTCTAGCTACCCCGCGTCATTCTTCAAAGGCACTGTGACTCGACCCGTGTCATATAGGCACCTCGGGCCATCCTCGACCCGTGTCATATAGGTACCTCAGGTCGGCACACTTATCTCTCCAATTCCCCGTGTCATATAGGCACCTCAGGGCCATCCTCCATGGCTACGTTTCACACGCGAAATCTATCGCTCTAGCCCTTCAGGCTAATAAAATCTTTTAAATTCATTTGGACAAAAATCACCGGCCAAGTACGTTAGGCTATATTTCAAATACGAGTCCAAATATTCAATCCATATGCCGACATAATGGCCAAACAATCCATCCGTTTCACGTGCACAATTTTGTTGAAAATGCCAATTTCTCACGTGGGACCCAAAATGATCCAAATAATTATTTTCAAGCATTCACGGAATGTCTTCAAATATTATTTTGAACACGAACACGGGCCCCAAATATTTGGAATAGTAACGTAAAATATTGCTCGGGCCTGGTTTTGCATAAAATGTTCCATAAACCCATTTTTCGGTACCGAACTACACGGACCCACAAAACTTGTCGTTTTCAAACCAAAATCAAATTGGGCAGCACGTGAACAGTGTTTGGGGTCGTGAACAGTAATTTCAGAACACTATTTGGCCCGTTTTCACTCTAAATTTCCCGAAAATCCATTTTTCGGTACCCAAACCTCGCGGGAACCACACCAACCACCACCAACAGCATTATTCAAGCATGGACAGCAATATTTAATCAATCCACAGCCCATTCACAGTCCGCAGAAATTGATGTCCATCAAAATACGCCGATTACGGCCAATTTTCCTAAACCGATTTACCACGAATCGGTCCCTAGAGCTAATCCATGGCAAGTCTAACATCATGAGCAAAGTCTAGAGGTTGAACTTACCTAAACGAATTTGAAACCAGCCGAGGATGTGGCGGAGAAGTGGCGATGACCGGCGGCAACGACGACGACGGCGGATTCCGGCGGATTTAGCTTGAACCAGGGCTGTTCAAGGGCTAAAACAAGACCACAAGCTGAAAACAATGTTTTGACATGAATACAGCTCTAGGGGTCAGCCGGGGTTGACATATTTCAACGGGAACCAAAATGAAAATCTAGAATCTAAAGACAGATTCGTCGACCGAAATGTCAAAGCATATTCAAAAGGCCAAACGACCTCAGATTGAAGTGATTCAAGTTGAAAAAGAACCACAAGACAGAGCTACAACATACCTAAAATCGCGATGATCCAACGGTTGGATTTCCGTCGGTAGCATTGAAGTTGGTGGCAGAAAGCAAATTCAGGCAGGGAAGAGAGAAATCCGAAATTTAGAGAGAGAGAGAGGAGAGAGAATCTGATGATGAGAGAGAGAGAGAAGAGAGGAGAGAGAGAGAGAGATATTATCCCTAGGATGCATTATTGAGATTACTATTCATCGAAAGCGACGTAAGCTGAACGAATCGATCAATTTTTGGACTATTAGTGAATTTTCGGACTGATAGGGGATTGGGCCTCAATAATTTCGGTCAAACTAGTCAAATTGGTCAAAAAATGACCGACGAGACATTTCTCGAAATTCGTGAAATTTTCGAAAGGGAGCTCAATCGGTGCTGATTTGGCTTAATCGCGATCGGAAAATGACTCCGGATTTCGTCGTAAAATTTTTCTAGCCTCTCTAAAATATTCTTATCCTCATGCCATGGATTCTAGCTTAAACCAGGGCAAGGTAGGAATTTCTAATTTTGCCCTTTTTCACTGGGTATTCCGAGATCCATTTGCCCATTTTTCACCTTTCTAGGCAAGGTCCAAATTCACAACTATGATACTCATGAAAGTCGATTGTCCTATTTCGAAACTCAATTCGCGGTCTCATTCATAAGATGGTAACTTTAAATAAATTCTCAGACTAACGGGTGGCGTTTAGGAGTCACGCGTATCGACCATTTGGTCCACGTGCTTATATTCCTAGTTAGCCTTTCCTTTTGATTAGTCATCTCAGAGTGGCCAGCTCTAAGTGAGATTCATTTATAGCGCCTCTGTAAATAACCATTCTGTATTCAAATTTCGAAAAGGAGGAAACTCAGGATGTCACAATTCTTCCCCCCTTACAGAAATTTCGTCCTCGAAATTTGCCTTTTCTTCTTTTTCATCATGCAATCCTGTCATGGCCGTCACCTCCTTTCACCGTGTAGTCCTATCACAGTTTTGCTGCACAAACCTTGATCATTCGTTTTTCTTTAATCGTCATATCCCGTAGTATTAACTATTTAAGGGATCCTTTTCGATCATTCGACAGAGGCATATACGAACACTCGACTTTCACCAACATCTCTAAGGCACTTCAGCACTTCTCATTCAGGGCATCTCACTAGGCGACTCAAATTCTTGGGCTTTATCTACTCTCCGCTTTTCTCAAATAGCTAATTTCTTTTCATGATATTCTGCAAACCACTTTGGTTCAAGGCACTATCTTCTCTTCCCAGACTTGTCCTTTTCAATGCTACCTGTGTGCCAATTCTCTCATATGCGGGACTTCGTCGTTTACTTTAATAGCTGCATGATTCGAGAATAACCTCAGGCTTGCATTTCCTTAGCCAAAGGCATAAGCCAACTACTAGATTAATTCCGGTCCCATTATACTCCTTTCTCCAACTTGATCCTCTGTTGACGTCTGTTATGGCACACGCCACATTGAGTGGAACTACCTTTCTCGTCCCATAGTTGTAATCCTTAATTCAGGTAGTCATCAAACTAATGCTTACGGATTCTTTTGGTCACAACTTAATTTGCACCCATTCCATTATACTAGGAGTGCTTCAAGTTCAATCCCCATTATTGTCAATCCACCTAGTGTTGTTTGGGGACGAAATGTTCACTTCATTTTCCTTAAACGGTCCGCTTCTTGTCATTAAGAATTCCTCCACTTAAATGTCCAATTACTATAAACGACTGACATCTCAAATCAGTACTTAGAATTTATGTAGAGTACTCTTCTTGGTCGTTATTCATACCGGATCACCATTCTTATATCGGGTTAGGCCTTCATTCAACGTCGACACTTTAATCACCAAACTCAAGTTCCATTCGTGTCCAACAACCCATAATCGTTATTGGCCTACTTGCAAATCACATATTTCATGGGCATTTGTAATACCAACGTCCATACATTATGGGCGACCATCGTTTCTCTAAGGTTAAATACTTAAACTTCAAGTTAACGTAACACTTCCTTGTTGCCACTCATAACAAGTCAAAATCATGTAATTCCATCGGCCCATATTCCAGTGTTACCATTTGCCTTATTGTGAGTCTCTTCCAATCATCCGGAACTCTCAGTAAAGATCTTATCTAAACTATCAAAGTCTAACACAATTCAAGCCTATAGTCTTTCAACATCGAGCCTTCGCAATTCCATATCCACAATATGTTTCTCATGGCTATCCATCAGAGCTCCCGATTCAAGCCTATCGACATGTCGTCGTCACGATTCCTTATACCCTTTCGCTTTCATGCCAATCCTTACACCTTAGGTTTTTCCAACCTGTCAAATGTCATTATGACTCGAGGTCACTTGTCAGTGTTCAATCCGTGTACTCCACTTCTGGTCATTATTTAATTTACCTCAAAGTCATCCTCAGAGAATCCGACTAGCTCTACGCCCCCTTATTCCTCATTTCGTCTTTCTTAAGAGTTTCTCTATATCCGTTGGGGTTATTATTAGAATCCCATGTCACAAACGTCCCAGCGACTATCCATCGAGTTCTCACAATTCAAGCCTAAACCTTTATTTTTTAAGTTTATGGTCCAATCTATCTCTCGATCACCAAATTACCTCCTCAAGTTGGGTATTGACGATCCAAGATCACTATTCTACAATTCCACCAGTCCTTCACTAATATTCGAATTTATAAGCTCAAGCATAACCATCCATCTGAATCCATGCCTAAGGTTTCTTAGCCTTTGCTACTTCCTTATGAACCTTAATCATACTTTTGCTCCGGCCATTAATCAACTCTGGCCACTAAGACCATCAAACATGATTTCGGGTTAAGCCTATGGAATCCACAGATGCCTGTCTTTTCATGATCATATCGCCTTCACCAATCTAATTCACCGGCAGGCTCTCTTTGCAGCAAAATCCCGTCAAA
>JAGVVM010019866.1:0-12979 GCA_019149425.1 Psidium friedrichsthalianum
TTAGGGTTTCTCAAGGCAGTGCTTCCATGGATCTCGGAGTTCCTCTTGAGACCCATGTTTATTCCTCGTACTCCTGAGTGAATCTGATTCCGGGAGTACCCTCATCACCCGAGTGGATCGGAACCCCTGATGGGGCACAGATTCACGATGATGCTATGAGGGGAATCGGGTGATTGTAGATATCCTTGGATTAAGTAGACTGAATGTTCGATTATTTATGCCGACTCGCTCTTTTTGTCAAAGGTCGAGCATGGACTTTAGGAAGGTGCAGGAGATTTTTGAATCGTAGTAATCGTCATCCCAGACTTGGCTTGAAAGCTTAGTACGGAGAGAGAATAAAGATTTTAGTTGTAATTGGCCTATGTTATTCTGTTTTGAACAATAATATGGAATCAAATTTCGAGAAAATCGTCGTCTCTCTCGCCTCTATCCTTCTCTTTGTAATGGATTTTGGGAAGAGTTCGTTTCTGCTGTGGCGGGAACTCTGAGGTCACTTGGTCCATGAGTATTATGTGTCACCACCACGAACCACAGAGCCACACGACATCCTTGTTGTACTTGTATGGTCGAATGGTCGACAACATCGACGGCCCAGGAACTCGTCGTGACCAAGCGACCTCAGAGTTCCCACACAGCAGAAACGAACTCTACCCAAAATCCATACGAAGAGAAGGGATAGAGGAGAGAGAGATGATCGATATCCTTGAACTTTTATTTCACATATTATGTTCATAAAACAGATAAGAGGCCAGTTACAACTCAAAATACTCTACTCTCTCCTCCCTTACAAGCCTTCAAGCCATAGTTAGGATGACAATTACTTACAATTCAAAATCTCCGCCCTTCCTGACGTCCCATTGCTCGACCTTTGACAAAAAGGAACGAGGTCGGCAAAATACTCCGATTACAGTCAACGTACGTTATTCACAGGATTATCTACAATCACTCGACTCCTCTATTGGTCACTCATCGTCATCTGTGCCTCCATTAGGGTTCCACTCCACTCGGGCGATGAGGGTTCCTCGGGTCAGATTCCTCAGGAGTACGAGGGACTACTACCTGGCTGGTCCCAGAAGAACTCTCGAGATCCATGGGAGCACTGCCTTGGGAACGTCCATCTAACTCCTCCTCCGCCTCAGACGCTTCACTTATAGTTTGCTCCTTCCTAGCTGGGTCCCAAGGTACTAGATACTCTATCGGAACTTCATATCCCTAAAGCGGTCCATGAAGCTCCTCGCCACTCTCGTACATCCATGTAATATAGATATGGGGCTGCCACTGCGATATTCCAACGTCTACCTAAACCGTGCTCTTTAGTCTCACAAACACACCACCTCTACCCTGAGGGTCAGGGTACCTTCGTTTCTTAACATCAATATCGCACGGGATACCTTGCCTTACAGGTATAACATTCATTTTGAGGCTTGGGATTGAAAAAAAATAAGGACAATCACCTATGATAACAAATCTCATCAAGCTAACGCCTAATCTCTTCCTCAGGATACCAAACAAACCTAGACCAAACTCTCAGGTCCCAACTCAGGCACTCAAAATCACTAGGCCAAATTCATCACCAAAGATCCGTTCAGTTTAAAAAAAAGGTTGCCACAGAGTGGCCAAGCATATAAATCATTTATAACAGGTCCAATCCAGGACTACACAAAACCCAGATAACACAATCAGTTAAGGGCTCAATAACAGCAATTAAACTTTCAATTTGAAACCACGTCCAGTCCAGGACAATTATAGCAATCACTCATGCATGGTCAATCATGAGCCTCGAATTAATAGCCAATTTGACCGCGTCATATAAGCGCATCAGGTCCGACCCGCGTCGTGGATGCCTCAAGTCCGTGCCTCAATCAGCGTGTGGGACGCCTCAGGTTGGTACCTTATCGCTCTAGCTACCCCGCGTCAAACGCTTTGGGGCGCACCGTGCCTCGACCCGTGTCATATAGGCACCTCAGGTCGGCACACTTATCTCTCCAATTCCCCGTGTCATATAGGCACCTCAGGGCCATCCTCGACCCGTGTCATATAGGCACCTCAGAGCCATCCTCCATGGCTACGTTTCACACGCGAAATCTATCGTTCTAGCCCTTCAGGCTAATAAAATCTTTTAAATTCATTTGGACAAAAATCACCGGCCAAGTACGTTAGGCTATATTTCAAATACCAGTCCAAATATTAAATCCATGGCCGACATAATGGCCAAACCAATCCATCCGTTTCACGTGCACAATTTTGTTGAAAATGCCCAATTTCTCACGTAGAACCCAAAATGATCCAAATAATTATTTTCAAACATTCACGGAATGTCTTCAAATATTATTTTGAACACGAACACGGACCCCCAAATATTTGGGGTAGTAACGTAAAATATTGCTCGGGCCTGGTTTTGCATAAAATGTTCTATAAACCCATTTTTCGGTACCTGAATTACACGAGACCCACAAAAATAGTCGTTTTCAAACCAAAATCAAATTGGGCAGCACGTGAACAGTGTTCGTGGGTCGTGAACAGTAATTTCAGAATACTATTTGGCCCGTTTTCACTCTAAATTTCCCGAAAATCCATTTTTCGGTACCCAAACCTCGCGGGACCCACACCAACCACCACCAACAGCATTATTCAAGCATGGACAGCAATATTTAATCAATCCACAGCCCATTCACAGTCCGCAGAAATTGATGTCCATCAAAATACGCCGATTACGGCCAATTTTCCTAAACCGATTTACCACGAATCGGTCCCTAGAGCTAATCCATGGCAAGTCTAACATCATGAGCAAAATCCAGAGGTTGAACTTACCTAAACGAAATTGAAACAGAATGTGGCGGATGTGGCGATGACCGGCGGCAACGACGACGACGGCGGATTCCAGCGGATTTAGCTTGAACCAGGGTTGTTCATAGGCTAAACGGACCAAATCAAGCTAGAAAACAAGATTTGACATGAATACAGGTTAGGGGTCAGCCGGGATTGATATATATCAACGGGAACCAAATATTCAAAATCTAGAATAAAGACAGATTCGTCGACCGAAATGTCAAAGCATATTCAAAAGGCCAAACGACCTCAGATTGAAGTGATTCAAGTTGAAAAAGAACCACAAGACATTGAGCTACAACATACCTAAAAATCGCGATGATCCAACGGTTGGATTTCCGTCGGTAGTCAGTTGAAGTTGGCAGCAGAAAAAATGGGAACGAGAGAGAGAGAATCCGAAATTTAGAGAGAGAAAAAGGAGAGAGAATCTGCTGATGAGAGAGAGAGAAGAGAGGAGGAGAGAGTAGATATTATCCCTAGGATGCATTATTGAGATTACTATTCATCGAAAGCGACGTAAGTCTGAACGAATCGATCAATTTTTGGACTATTAGTGAATTTTCTGACTGATAGGGATTAGGCCTCAATAATTTCGGTCAAACTAGTCAAATTGGTCAAAAAATGACCGACGAGACATTTCTCGAAATTCGTGAAATTTCGAATCAGTAGGAGCTCAATCGGTGCTGATTTGGCTTAATCGCGATCGGAAAATGACTCCGGATTTCGTCGTAAAATTTTTTTCTAGCCTCTCTAAAAATATTCTTATCCTCATGCCATGGATTCTAGCTTAAACCAGGGGTAAGGTAGGAATTTCTAATTTTGCCCTTTTTCACTGGGTATTCCGAGATCCATTTGCCCATTTTTCACCTTTCTAGGCAAGGTCCAAATTCACAACTATGACACTCATGAAAGTCGATTGTCCTATTTCAAACTCAATTCGCGTCTCATTCATAAGATGGTAACTTTAAATAAATTCTCAGACTAACGGGTGGCTTTTAGGAGTCACGCGTATCGACCATTTGGTCCACGTGCTTATATTCCTAGTTAGCCTTTCCCCTTTGATTAGTCATCTCAGAGTGGCCAGCTCTAAGTGAGATTCATTTATAGCGCCTCTGTAAAATAACCATTCTGTATTCAAATTCCGGAAAAGGGATCGAAACTCAGGATGTCACAATTCTTCCCCTTTACAGAAATTTCGTCCTCAAAATTTGCCTTTTCTTCTTTTCATCATCAATGCAATATTGTCATGGCTGTCACCTCCTTCAACCGTGTAGTTCGATCACGCCTTTGCTGCACACCTTGATCATTCGTTTTTCCTTAATCGTCATATCCCGTAGTCTTAACTATTCAAAGGGATCCTTTTCGACCCCAATACTCATAGACCCATTGGTAATGCTAGCCTGTAGTTATTAAAACTTCTAATGCATCAGTCCAGTTCGGGTCTCACTTTTGCCTATCCACATGGTATCTTTTATGACCACTAGGCCCATCTCACTTTACTAAGCGGAGCGTCCATTATCACGTAGGACGTGCTATATTTCAACCCTTCCTTGATGCCATTCCGCTTGCCATGCCCGGAATCCTGTTGGTTTCAGTCTTTCAAGCAAAGAAAAATTTTCACACCCACCACGATGCTACAGGATCACTTGTTGACCCGCTCGTGTGGTTTCATCACAAACCCACCCTGATCACACAACAGGGGTCCTCTTCGATCACGATATAGGCATATAACGAACACTCGACTTTCACCAACATCTCTAAGGCACTTCGGCACTTCTCATTCAGGGCATCTCACTATGCGACTCAAATTCTTGGGCTTTATCTACTCTCCGTTTTTCTCAAATAGCTAATTTCTTTTCATGATATTCTGCAACCCACTTTGGTTCAAGGCACTATCTTCTCTTCCCAGACTTGTCCTTTTCAATGCTACCTGTGTGCCAATTCTCTCATATGCGGGACTTCGTCGTTTACTTTAATAGCTGCATGATTCGAGAATAACCTCAGGCTTGCATTTCCTTAGCCAAAGGCATAAGCCAACTACTAGATTAATTCCGGTCCCATTATACTCCTTTCTCCAACTTGATCCTCTGTTGACGTCTGTTATGGCACACGCCACATTGAGTGGAACTACCTTTCTCGTCCCATAGTTGTAATCCTTAATTCAGGTAGTCATCAAACTAATGCTTACGGATTCTTTTGGTCACAACTTAATTTGCACCCATTCCATTATACTAGGAGTGCTTCAAGTTCAATCCCCATTATTGTCAATCCACCTAGTGTTGTTTGGGGACGAAATGTTCACTTCATTTTCCTTAAACGGTCCGCTTCTTGTCATTAAGAATTCCTCCACTTAAATGTCCAATTACTATAAACGACTGACATCTCAAAATCAGGTACTTAGAATTTATGTAGAGTACTTTTCTTGGTCGTTATTCATACCGGATCACCATTCTTATATCGGGTTAGGCCTTCATTCAACGTCGACACTTTAATCACCAAACTCAAGTTCCATTCGTGTCCAACAACCCATAATCGTCGTTGGCCTACTTGCAAATCACATATTTCATGGGCTTTGTAATACCAACGTCCATACATTATGGGCGACCATCGTTTCTAAGATTAAATACTTAAACTTCAAGTTAACGTAACACTTCCTTTGTTGCCACTCATAACAAGTCAAAATCATGTAATTCCATCGGCCCATATTCCAGTGTTACCATTTGCCTCATTGTGAGTCTCTTCCAATCATCCGGAACTCTCAGTAAAGATCTTATCTAAACTATCAAAGTCTGACACAATTCAAGCCTATAGTCTTTCAACATCGAGCCTTCGCAATTCCATATCCACAATATGTTTCTCATGGCTATCCATCAGAGCTCCCGATTCAAGCCTATCGACATGTCGTCGTCACGATTCCTTATACCCTTTCGCTTTCATGCCAATCCTTACACCTTAGGTTTTTCCAACCTGTCAAATGTCATTATGACTCGAGGTCACTTGTCAGTGTTCAATCCGTGTACTCCACTTCTGGTCATTATTTAATTTACCTCAAAGTCATCCTCAGAGAATCCGACTAGCTCTACGCCCCCTTATTCCTCATTTCGTCTTTCTTAAGAGTTTCTCTATATCCGTTGGGGTTATTATTAGAATCCCATGTCACAAACGTCCCAGCGACTATCCATCGAGTTCTCACAATTCAAGCCTAAACCTTTATTTTTTAAGTTTATGGTCCAATCTATCTCTCGATCACCAAATTACCTCCTCAAGTTGGGTATTGACGATCCAAGATCACTATTCTACAATTCCACCAGTCCTTCACTAATATTCGAATTTATAAGCCTCAAGCATAACCATCCATCTGAATCCATGCCTAAGGTTTCTTAGCCTTTGCTACTTCCTTATGAACCTTAATCATACTTTTGCTCCGGCCATTAATCAACTCTGGCCACTAAGACCATCAAACATGATTTCGGGTTTAAGCCTATGGAATCCACAGATGCCTGTCTTTTCATGATCACATCGCCTTCACCAATCTAATTCACCGGCAGGCTCTCTTTGCAGCAAAATCCCGTCAATTTGATCTAAATCAAAGTCGTCCAGAGGCTGTGATTCGTCAGCCAACCATTCTAATAATGACATCAAAATCAAACATAGGCAAAACTACCAAATCTATCAATTTCTCTCTACAACCACATACCAACTTGCATGCGGAACAACCGAACAAAGTAATCACAGTACCTTTCAATGGGGTCACCACATGCAATAACGCTTCTAAAGGTTTCACATCAACACCAGCCAACTTCACAAATTGTTCAGATATAAACGAATGCGATTTCCAGTCACGCTTGGGCAAGAACCTCTAGCAGGCCTCCTTCCATACTTACGGCAGGCTATATTGGGAGAATAGCTTGGTTTCCTTAAATTTCCTCAACAGGAGGGACAAACCTCCGATTATCAATCTGCATCGGCCTCTTCCCAAAATTCCACTATCCCGGCCAGGCACAAACCGCGATCCAAATACGGCGGCCCTTTCCATCATGTCCCTTTCCATCTCTTACGCCCTCTCATAATTCGTTCCATAATCCCTTAAACCAGTCGGGATCAACTGACTACAGAGTTCTGGCTTCAGCCATCACGGAACCTCCTAGCCTTATCTCAGGGATTTTCTATCATCCCTTGGGCAAATTTCGACAACCTTACGAACTCGACTTCATACTAATCCATAGTGATCTGACCTTGCCGAAGTTGCAAGAACTCTTCCATTTTTCCATTCTTGGGCAGCCCATGAGAAATACTTCCCATTGAACGTCTTACAAAAGGCTGTCCAATTATGTACTACTCCTTCAGGGAATACTCTCCCTTGAGTAGCCTTCCATCAATTTCTGGCTGTACCCTACAGCTGGTGCACCCCAATGTAACTTTCTCTTCCTTTATGCATCCCAATAAAGCGAAAACCTTTTTCCTAATTCCTCAATCCATTGGATGCCACCTCAGGTCCTCCACCTCCATTGAACTTTGGCGGCTTTAGCTTCAGAAACTGCTCGACTACCTGATGCATCTGTCGAGCTCCATTTCCACCTCCCCATTCACTTTCATTGCAGCCACTGCTGCCTCAGCGGCCTGGGCAAGCTCGGCAACTCTTCCTCGAGCTTGTCTGCCCATCAGACTCTCAATTTCCTTTAGGGCTCTCATAATTCCTTCCATTCGAGGATTCCTCGTAGCCCTTGACCTTCAGCGGTTCGGGCAACTCTCGGGCCCTCAGCAGCTCTAGTTTGTAGATCAGGCACTTCAGTACCTCTTCCTCTTCCACCTCTACCGCTCATGCTTCTAAAACTTTCTCACAACACCTGCTATAATTCCATCATGGAACTAGACTCAATCCAATACGCAAGCTTACTAATCCAAGTAGCAGGTCAAATAGCTATATATCAATAGCAACACAGGCTCACTAGCACCGTCATTTCACTTAACAACCACCTGTGCCAAATGGTATCATGCAATATCTCTTAACCAAATCAAAGCTCATAATCTCTCTATCCATCTACCCCAATATCCATCGTCCTTATCACTCCAAGTCTCAAATCCTCATTGGATCGAGCTGACCTTGCTCTGATACTCAAACTTGGGATGTCACACCCCGAACCCACGAGCCACGTGACATCCTTGTTGTACTGTATGGTCGAATGGTCGACAATAACGACGGCCCAGGAACTCGTTCGTGACCAAGCGACCTCAGAGTTCCCGCCACAGTAAACGAACTCTTCCCAAAATCCATACAAAGGAGGAAAGAGGAGAGAGGAGAGGGGCCGATCGATAGACTCGAAAGAGATTTCAGGGATTAACAAAGAAACGGGGAGAGGCCAGTTAGAACTCAAAATTCTCTAGGGGTTAAAAGAAGGAAGCCATAGTCAGGATGACGATTACTTACAATTCAAAATCTCCGCCCCTTCCTGACGTCCCATTGCTCGACCTTTGACAAAAAGAAACGAGGTCGGCAAAATACTCCGATTACAGTCAGCTTACGTTATTCACAAGATTATCTACAATCACCCGACTCCTCTCCTGGTCACTCATCGTCATCTGTGCCTCCATCAGGGGTTCCGCTCCACTCGGGCGATGAGGGTTCCTCGGGGTCAGATTCCTCAGGAGTAAGGGACTACTACCTGGCTGGTCTCAGGAGAACTCTCGAGATCCATGGAAGCACTGCCTTGGGAACGTCCATCTGACTCCTCCTCCGCCTCGGACGCCTCACTTATAGTCTGCTCCTCCCTAGCTAGGTCCCAAGGTACTAGATACTCTATCGGAACTTCGTATCCCTGAAGCGGTCCATGAAGCACCTCGCCACTCTCGTACATCCATGCAATATAGATATGGGGCTGCCACTGCGGTATTCCAACGTCTACCCAAACCGTGCTCTTTAGTCTCACAAACACACCACCTCTACCTTGAGGGTCAGGGTACCTTCGTTTCTCAACATCAATATCGCGCGGGATACCTTGCCTCACAGGTATGGCATTCATTTTGGGGCTTGGGGTCTGAAAAATAAGGGCAATCACCTATGAGAACAAATCTCAGCAAGCTAACCCCTAATCTCCTCCTCAGGACGCCAAACAAACCTAGACCAACTCTCAGGTCCCAACTCAGGCACTCAAAATCACTAGGCCAAATTCCATACCAAAGATCCGTTCAATTTAAAAAAGTCGCCACAGAGTGGCCAAGCATATAAAGCATTTATAATAGGTCCAATCCAGGACCACACAAAACTCAGATAACACAATCAGTTAAGGGCTCAATAACAGCATTAAACTTTCAATTTGAAACCACGTCCAGTCCAGGACAATTATAGCAATCACTCATGCATGCATGCTCAATCATGAGCCTCGAATTAGTAGCCAATTTGACCCGCGTCATATAGGCGCATCAGGTCCGACCCGCGTCGTGGACGCCTCAGGTCCGTGCCTCAACCCGCGTGTGGGACGCCTCAGGTTGGCACCTTATCGCTCAGCTACCCGCGTCAAACGCTTCAGGGCGCACTGTGCCTCGACCCGTGTCATATAGGCACCTCAGGTCGGCACACTTATCTCTTCAATTCCCCGGGTCTATAGGCACCTTAGGTCGGCACACTTATCCCTCCAATTCCCCGTGTCATATAGGCACCTCAAGGCCATCCTCCATGGCTACGTTTCACACGCGAAATCCATCGCTCTAGCCCTTCAGGCTAATAAAATCTTTTAAATTCATTTGACAAAAATCACCGGCCAAGTACGTTAGGCCATATTTCAAATACGAGTCCAAATATTCAATCCACATGGCCGACATAATGGCCAAACCAATCCATCCGTTTCACGTGCACAATTTTGTTGAAAATGCCCAATTTCTCACGTGGGACCCAAAATGATCCAAATAATTATTTTCAAGCATTCACGGAATGTCTTCAAATATTATTTTGAACACGAACACGGGCCCCCAAATATTTGGAATAGTAACGTAAAATATTGCTCGGGGCCCGATTTTGCATAAAATGTTCTATAAACCCATTTTTTCGGTACCCGAACTACACGGGACCCACAAAACTTGTCGTTTTCAAACCAAAATCAAATTGGACAGCACGTGAACAGTGTTCGTGGGTCGTGAACAGTAATTTCAGAACACTATTTGGCCCGTTTTTCGCTCTAAATTTCCCGAAAATCCATTTTTCGGTACCCGAAACTCGCGGGACCCACACCAACCACCACCAACAGCATTATTCAAGCATGGACACAACATTTAATCAATCCACAGCCCATTCACAGTCCACAGAAATTGATGTCCATCAAAATACGCCGATTACGGCCAATTTTCCTAAACGATTTACCACGAATCGGTCCCTAGAGCTAATCCATGGCAAGTCTAACATCATGAGCGAAGTCTAGAGGTTGAACTTACCTAAACGAAGTGAAACCAGCCGAGGATGTGGCGGAGAAGTGGCGATGACCGGCGGCAACGCGACGACGGCGGATTCCGGCGGATTTAGTTTGAACCGGGCTGATCAAGGGCTGAACGGGATGGCTTCACGAGCTGAAAATCAATATTTTCACATGAAAATAAGCTCTAGGGTCGCTGGGGTCAACATATTTCAATATGAGCCCTATATGAAATTCGGGTATCAAAAGACTAGTTCGTCGACTGACACAGCGAAGCAGATTTGGAAGGTCAAACGACCTCGGATCGGAGTGATTCAAGTTTGTGAACTCACCTCAGATAGGAGTACAACATATCCCAAAAATCACAAAATCCAACGGTCGGATTTCCGTCGGCGGCCGATCAAGTTGGTGGCAGAAAGTTGGAATTCAAGGGAGAGAGAGAGAAATCCGAAATTCTAGAGAGAGAGAGGAAGAGAGAGTGTTCTGATGATAATAATGGAAAGAAAGAGAGAGAGAGCAGATATTATCCCTAGGGTCCATTATTGAAAATTACTATTCATCGAAAGCGACCTAAAGCTGAACGAATTGACTGATTTTTGGACTATCAGTGAATTTTCGGACTGATAGGGATTGGGCATTAATAATTTCGATCAAAGCTGGTCAAATTGGTCAAAAAGATGACCGACGAGATATTTCTCGAAATTCGTGAAATTTTCGGACTGGTAGGAGCTCAATCGGTGCTGATTTGGCTCAATCGCGATCGGAAAATGACTCCGATTTCGTCGTAAAATTTTTCTAGCCTCTCTAAAAATATTCTTACCCTCATGCCATGGATTCTAGCTCAAACCAGGGGCAAGATAGGAATTTCTAATTTTTCCTTTTTTCACTGGGTATTCCGAGATCCATCTGCCCATTTTTCGCCTTTCTAGGCAAGGTCCAAATTCACAACTGTGACACTCATGAGAGTCGATTGTCCTATTTCGGAACTCAATTCGCGGCCTCATTCATAAGATGGCAACTTTAAATAAATTCTCAGACTAACGGGTGGCTTTTAGGAGTCACGCGTATCGACCATTTGGTCCACGTGCTTATATTCCTAGTTAGCCTTTCCCTTTGGTTAGTCATCTCAGAGTGGCCAGCTCCAGTGAGATTCATTTATAGCGCCTCCGTGAAATAACCATTATGTATTCAAATTCTGGAAAAAGGGATCGAAACTCAGGATGTCACATGGTGCATGTATTAATCATGATTGTTCTTGCTTATGCGTGGCCAATTGAGTTGTGGATGGTGTTTTGCGAGCGATCACATGGCACCCTAATGTGTGTTATGCCGTTATTGTTAGAAATTATGGTGATATTTGTGTTTTTGTATAATCATCTAGAACCCTAATGAATATTACGCAGGGAATTGAACTTATCCTAAGGTATTTTACGCGGGATTTGTGGTGCTCGACGGAGAAAAGGATCGTAAGCCTGATACATTTTATGCGGGTCATTTAGTAATCTGGAAGGATCGCAAGCCTGATGCGTTTTACGCGGGCTGACCCGAGCATGTTACGTAGGTCATTAGTAATCTGGACATTTGATTGTGACTAACCTTGAGGATCGCCAAGTGTTTGATATTGTACTTTGAATGTGTTTGGTTCATTAGATACTTTTATGTATGAGTGAGCAATGCCCTGATAGGGATATGCTTTGCAAATATATGTGGCTTCGTGTTTCCTATTGGCGTCCATTGCATGTTTGTCTAGTTAGTTAGAACTACATATTTAGGGAAATTTCAAGGTACGTGTTACCCTAAGCGAGGCTTAGGGAGCTTGTTTATTGAAATTTTTTCTTATTGTTGTTGTTCCCAACCTTTTAGAACCCAAATCCTAAGTATGAATGACCCACGCAACAGTTTGGGATATCAATTGACATTGATTGTGTGCTGCAGGAATATCTGATGGGAGAGGGTAACGTTTTATTAGATATGTTAGTATGGTTTGGGTGGATGAGGGCGCTAATTTTTGGAAGCCTGATACCTTTTTAGCAAATAACCTATAGAGAAAGGGATTTATTAGTCGGTCCACTCTAAGGATTTGATGTACCCTATGATGGAGTAGGAGAGGTGGGACCTCATGGAGATTATTCCTCTAATGGAGTTGTTATTAGTCAAGATACCGAGTCCCAAAGACTCAGACCCCAAGATGAAGCCCATGGGTCTAACTAGGAGCCAGAGCAGTCGTCTAAGGATGGTGGGGTTTGAGAACAAGTGTAGATGCCCTTTTCCTTTGTGCACTCTTTTGGTAGATGAGTTAGGGTAAACAACCACCCATCCTTTTTTGTTGTACGTGGTTTGTCTCTAGGGGTGCTTTTATCTGTATTTGTTTAAGTAATCATTATGTTTATATAGTGGGTTATTTGTGATGTTCAATTCTCTGCCTTCTATCCCTCTTCTTTGTATGTTGTATGGAGTGATTCAATTTGCTTCTGCTAGCATTCATCTTTGCGTATTTGGTTCAGGTCGACGACGAGTCTTGGGATGTTGCAATCTTACGACAATGGTCATGATGTCGCGCGCTCATAGGGTTCGGGATGTGATAAGATCTCTCTTCACCAAGAAACCCAAGCTCAAAACTCGCACTAATATCAAATGTTAGGATTTGGCACACAATCCACAATGAGGTAAATTTCAAAGCGAGAAAGAGAAATTGAGATACAAGATTTTATCCGGTTCACTCGTTAAAATAGCAACACCACCCCCAA
>JAGVVM010019867.1:0-31199 GCA_019149425.1 Psidium friedrichsthalianum
TCCCAACGCTATCCATCGAGTTCACAATTCAAGCCTAACCTTCATTTTTTCAAGTTTATGGTCCAATCTTATCTCTCGTCACTAATTACTTCCTCAAGTTGGGTATTGACGATCCAAGATCACTATTCTACAATTCCACCAGTCCTTTCACTAATATTCGAATTTATAAGCCTCAAGCATAACCATCCATCTGAATCCATGCTTAAGGTTTCTTAGCCTTTGCTACTTCCTTATGACCTTAATCATACTTTTGCTCAGGCCATCAGCAACTCTGGCAACTAAGACCATCGAACATGATTTCGGTTTAAGCCTATGGAATCCACAGATGCCTGTCTTTTCATGATCACATCGCCTTCACCAATCCAATTCATCGGCAGGCTCTCTTTGCAGCAAAATCCCGTCAATTTGAATCTAAATCAAAGTCGTCCAAGGCTGTGATTCGCTAGCCAGCCATTCTAATAATGACATCAAAAATCAAATAAGCAAACTGCCAAATCTATCAATTTCTCTCAACACCACATACCAACTTGCATGCGGAACAACCGAACAAAGTAATCACAGTACCTTTCAATGGGGTCACCACAAGCAATAACGCTTCTAAAGTTTTCACATCAACACCAGCCAACTTCACAAATTGTTCAGATATAAACGAATGCGATGTTCCAGTCACGCTTGGGCAAGAACCTCTAGCAGGCCTCCTTCCATACTTACGGCAGGCTATATTGGGAGAATAGCTTGGTTTTCCTTAAATTTCCTCAAACAGGAGGGACAAACTCCGATTATCAATCTGCATCGGCTCTTCCCAAAATTCTACTATCCCGGCAGGCACACACCGCGATCCAAATACGGCGGCCCTTTCCATCATGTCCTTTCCATCTCTTACGTCCTCTCATAATTCGTTCCATAATCTCTTAAACCAGTCGGGATCAACTGACTACAGAGTTCTGGCTTCAGCCATCACGGAACCTCGTAGCCTTATCTCAGGGATTTTCTATCATCCCTTGGGCAAATTTCGACAACCTTACGAACTCTCGACTTCATACTAATCCATAGTGATCTGACTTTGCCGAAGTTGTGAGAACTCTTCCATTTTTCCATTCTTGGGCAGCCCATGAGAAATACTTCCCATTGAACATCTTACAAAAGGCTGTCTAATTATGTACTACTCCTTTCAGGGAATACTCTCCCTTGAGTAGCCTTCCATCAATTTCTGGCTGTACCCTACAGCTGGTGCACCACCAATGTAACTTTCTCTTCCTTTATGCATCCCAATAAAGCGAAAACATTTTTTCTAATTCCTCAATCCATTGGATGCCACCTCAGGTCCTCCACCTCCATTGAATTTTGTGGCTTTATCTTCAGAACTGCTCGACTACCTATGCATCTGTCGAGCTCCATTTCCACCTCCCCATTCACTTTCATCAGCACTACTGCCTCAGCGGCCTGGGCAAGCTCTCACCTCTTTCTCGGCTTGTCTGCCATCAGACTCTCAATTTCTTTTAGGGCTCTCATATTCCTTCCATTCGAGTTCCTCAGAGCCCTTTGACCTTCAGCTCGGGCAACTCTCGGGCCCTCCGGCTCTAGTTATAGTCAGGCATTTCTTACCTCTTCCTCTTCTACCTCTACCGCTCATGCTTCTAAAGCTTTCTCACAACACTGCTATAATTCCATCAGGAACTAGACTCAATCCAATACGCAAGCTTACTAATCCAAGTAGTAGGTCAATAGCTATATATCAATAGCAACACAGGCTCACTAGCACCGTCATTTCACTTAACAACCACCTGTGCCAAATGGTATCATGCAAAACATCTCTTAACCAAATCAAAGCTCATAATCTCTCTATCCATCTACCCCAATATCCATCGTCCTTATCACTCCAAGTCTCAAAATCCTCATTGATCGAGCTGACCTTGCTCTGATACCAAAACTTGGGATGTCACAAACCCCGAGCCACGCGACATCCTTGTTGTACCTGTATGGTCGAATGGTCGACAATAACGACGGCCCAGGAACTCGTCGTGTGACCAGCGACCTCAGAGTTCCCGCCACAGCAGAAACGAACTCTTCTTCCAAAATCCATACAAAGAGAAGGGATAGAGGAAGAGAGACGATCGATATCCTCGAACTTTTATTTCACATATTATGTTCATAAACAGAGAACAGAGGCTAGTTACAACTCAAAATTCTCTATTCTCTCCTCCTTACAAGCCTTCAAGCCATAGTCAGGATGACGATTACTTACAATTCAAAATCTCCGCCCCTTCCTGACGTCCTATTGCTCGACCTTTGACAAAAAGGAACGAGGTCGGCAAAATACTCTGATTACAGTCAGCTTACGTTATTCACAGATTATCTACAATCACCTCACTCCTCTCCTGTCACTCATCGTCATCTGTGCCTCCATCAGGGTTCCACTCTACTCGGGCGATGAGGGTTCCTCAGGGTCAGATTCCTCAGAGAATAAGGACTACTACCTGGCTGTCTCAGGAGAACTCTCGAGATCCATGGAAGCACTGCCTTAGGAACGTCCATCTGACTCCTCCTCCGCCTCAGACGCCTCACTTATAGTCTGCTCCTCCCTAGTTAGGTCTCAAGGTACTAGATACTCTATCGAACTTCGTATCCCTGAAGCGGTCCA
The DNA here is from genome assembly GCA_019149425.1 of Psidium friedrichsthalianum. Lineage (NCBI taxonomy): Eukaryota > Viridiplantae > Streptophyta > Magnoliopsida > Myrtales > Myrtaceae > Psidium > Psidium friedrichsthalianum. The sequence goes on from JAGVVM010019867.1 coordinate 2,642, forward strand.
TGAAGCACCTCGCCACTCTCGTACTTCCATGCATATAGATATGGGGCTGCCACTGCGGTATTCAACGTCTACCCAAACCGTGCTCTTTAGTCTCACAAACACACCACCTCTACCTTGAGGGTCAGGTACCTTCGTTTCTCAACATCAATATCGCGCGGATACCTTGCCTCACAGGTATGGCATTCATTTTGGGGCTTGGGGTCTTGAAAAAATAAGGGATCACCTATGAGAACAAATCTCAGCAAGCTAACCCCTAATCTCTTCCTCAGGACGCCAAACAAACCTAACCAAACTCTCAGGTCCCAACTTAGGCACTCAAAATCACTAGGCCAAATTCCATTACCAAGATCCGTTCAATTTAGAAAAGTCGCCACAGACAGAGTGGCCAAGCATATAAAGCATTTATAATAGGTCCAATCTATGACCACACAAAACTCAGATAACACATCATTTAAGGGCTCAATAACAGCTTAAACTTTCAATTTGAAACCATGTCCAATCCAGGACAATTATAGCAATCACTCATGCATGCATGCTCAATCATGAGCCTCGAATTAGTAGCCAATTTGACCCGCGTCATATAGGTGCATCCAGTCCGACTCGCGTCGTGGACGCCTCAGGTTCGTGCCTCAACTCGCGTGTGGGACGCCTCAGTTTGGCACCTTATCGCTCCAGCTACCCGACGTCAACGCTTCAGGGCGCACTGTGCCTCGACCCGTGTCAATAAGCACCTCAGGTCGGCACCTTTCTCTCTAATTCCCCGGTCATATAGGCACCTTAGGTCGGCACACTTATCCCTCCAATTCCCTCGTGTATATAGACCCTCAGGGCCGTCCTCCATGGCTATGTTTCACACGCGAAATCCATCGCTCTAGCCCTTCAGGCTAATAAATCTTTTAAATTCATTTGACAAAAATCACCGGCCAAGTACGTTAGGCCATATTTCAAATACGAGTCCAAATATTCAATCCACATGGCCGACATAATGGCCAAACAATCCATCCATTTCACGTGCACAATTTTGTTGAAAATGTCCAATTTCTCACGTGGACCCAAAATATCCAAATAATTATTTTCAGCATTCACGGAATTCTTCAAATATTATTTTGGACACGAACACGGCCCCCAAATATTTGGAATAGTAACGTAAAATATTGCCAGGGCCCGGTTTTGCATAAAATGTTCCATAAACCCATTTTTTCGGTACCCGAACTACATGGGACCCCACAAAACTTGTCGTTTCAAACCAAAATCAAATTGGACCCACGTGAACAGTGTTCGTAGTAGGTCGTGAACAGTAATTTCAGAACACTATTTGGCCCGTTTTTCGCTCTAAATTTCCCGAAAATCCATTTTTTCGGTACCCGAACCTCGCAGGACCCACCAAACCACCACCATAGCATTATTCAAGCATGGAAAGCAACATTTCATCAATCCATAGCCTATTCACAGTCCACAGAAATTGATGTCCATCAAAATACGCCGATTACGGCCATTTTCCTAAAACGATTTACCACGAATCGGTCCCTAGAGCTAATCCATGGCAAGTCTAACATCATGAGCGAAGTCTAGAGGTTGAACTTACCTAAACGAAGTCAAACCAGCCGAGGGTGTGCGGATGTGGCGATGACCGGCGGCAACGGCGACGACGGCGGATTCCGGCGGATTTAGTTTGAACCGGGGCTAATCAAGGGCTGAATGGGATGGCTCACGAGCTGAAAATCAATGTTTTCACATGAAAATGAGCTCTAGGGGTCGCTGGGGTTAACATATTTCAATATGAGCCCTATATGAAATTCGGGTATCAAAAGACTAGTTCGTCGACTGCACAGCGAAGCAGATTTGAAGGTCAAACGACCTCGGATTCGAGTGATTCAAAGTTCTGTGAACTCACCTCAGATAGAGTACAACATATCCAAAAATCACGAATCCCACGGTCGGATTTCCGTCGTCGGCCGATCAAAGTTGGTGGCAGAAAGTTGGAATTCAGCAGGAAGAGAGAGAAATCCGAAATTCTAGAGAGAGAGAGGAGAGAGAGTGTTCTGATGATAATAAGAGAGAGAAGAAAGAGAGAGAGAGAGCAGATATTATCCCTAGGGTCCATTATTGAAAATTACTATTCACGAAAGCGACCTAAAGCTGAACGAATTGACTGATTTTTGGACTATCAGTGAATTTTCGGACTGATAGTGGATTGGGCATTAATAATTTCTATCAAACTGGTCAAATTGGTCAAAAAGATGACCGACGAGACATTTCTCGAAATTCGTGAAATTTTCGGACTGGTAGGAGCTCAATCGTCTGAATTTGGCTAATCGCGATCGGAAAAATGACTCCGGATTTCGTTGTAAATTTTTCTGCCTCTCTAAAAATATTCTTACCCTCATGCCATGGTTCTAGCTCAAACCAGAGGCAGATAAGAATTTCTAATTTGCCCTTTTTCACTGGGTATTCCGAGATCCATCTGCCCATTTTTCGCCATTCTAGGCAAGGTCCAAATTCACACTGTGACACTCATGAGAGTCGATTGTCCTATTTCGAACTCAATTCGCGGCCTCATTTTAAGATGGCAACTTTAAATAAATTCTCAGACTAACGGTAGATTTTAGGAGTCACGTTATCGACATTTGGTCCACGTGCTTATATTCCTAGTTAGCCTTTCCCTTTGGTTAGTCATTTCAGAGTGGCCAGCTCCAACATTCATTTATAGTGCCTCCGTAAAATAACATTCTGTATTCAATTCTGGAAAAAGGGATCGAAACTCAGGATGTCACATGGTGCATGTAGAGTAATCATGATTGTTCTTGGCTTATGCGTGGCCAATTGAGTTGTGGATGGTGTTTGCGCGATCACAATGGCACCCTAATGTGTGTTATGCCGGGTTATTGTTAGAAATTATGTGATATTTGTGTTTGTATATCATCTGGAACCCTAATGCATATTACACGGGAATTGAACTTATCCTAAGGTATTTTACGCGGGATTTGTGGTGTCGACGGAGAAAGGATCGTAAGCCTGATACATTTTATGCGGGTCATTAGTAATCTGGATCGCAAGCCTGATGCGTTTTACGCGGGCTGACCCGATGCATGTTACATAGGTCATTAGTAATCTGGACATTTGATTGTGACTACCTTGAGGATCGCCAAGTGTTTGATATTGTACTTTGAATGTGTTTGTTCATTAGACACTCTTATGTATGAGTGAGCAATGCCCTGGTAGGGATATGCTTTGGGAATATATGTGGCTTCGTGTTTCCTATTTGCGTTCATTGTATGTTTGTCTAGTTAGTTAGAACTACATGTTTAGGGTAATCTCAAGGTACGTGTTACACTAAGCGAGGCTTAGGGAGCTTATTTATTGAAATTTATTCTTATTGTCGTTTGTTCCCAAACCTTTTAGAACCCAAATCCCAAGTATGAATGACCCACCGCAACATTTTGGGTATCGATTGACATTGACCGTGTGGTGACAGAATATCCAGTGGGAGAGGGTAAGGTTTATATTAGATATGTTACTATGGTTTGGGTGGATGAGGGTGCTAATTTTTGGAAGCCTGATACCTTTTTAGCATGGACCTATAGAGAATGGATTTATCAGTCGGTCCACTCTAAGGATTTGATGTACCCTATGATGGAGTAGGAGAGTGGGACCTCATGGAGATTATTCCCCTCTAATGGAGTTGTTATTAGTCAAGATACCAGTCCCAAAGACTCAGACCCCGAGATGAAGCCTATGGAGTCTAACTAGGAGCCAGAGCAGTCGTCTAAAGATGGTGGGGTTTAAGAACAAGTGTAGATGCCCTTTTCCTTTTGAGCACTCTTTTGGTAGAGGAGTTAGGGTAAACAACCACCCATCCTTTTTTGTTGTACGTGGTTTATCTCTGGGGATGCTTTTATTTGTATTTGTTATAAGTAATCGTTATGTTTATATAGTGGGTTATTTGTGGTGTTCAATTCTCTACCTTTATCCCTCTTCTTTGTATGTTGTATGGAGTGATTCGATTTGCTTCTGCTAGCATTATCTTTGCGCATTTGGTTCAAGTCGTGACAAGTCTTGGGATGTTGCAATCTTACGACAATGGTCGGGATGTCACGCGCTCATAGGGTTCGGATGTGATAAGATCTCTCTTCACCAAGAAAATCCCAAGCTCAAAACCTCACACTAATATCAAATGTTAGGATTTGGCACACAATCGCAATGAGGTAAATTTCAAAAGCGAGAAAGAGAAATTGAGATACAAGATTTTATCCCGGTTCACCGTTAAACTAGCGATTACGTCCAGCAGAGGATTTTATTATCATTATCATCTCGCACCTTTCGCTACATCACTCAATTATAAGCGAAAAAAGAGTATATATAGTAGTGGCTATTTATAAGCCCAAGTCCAAACTACTAATGAAAAATTATTGGATTAAATAGTGGCTTCGCCTCCTTCGTCAATGTCAATATGCGAGCTATTTTGAGACCCCATGCTTTCTTGTCGTTGGGAAGTATGAACTACACCCCAAGATGATGACTTTGCCTCCTTTGTCGATGTCAATATGCGAGCTAAAAAGGTGAAAAGAAAGACATGGCTGTTGTATAAACCTTTTGATATTGTGTCAAACCAATGCATTGATCATATTAGAATATAAGTTTTGACCTGCTTTTGAGAGTGTTTGTAGTCAAATTCTTAATCGGAATCATCCGCCTCCTCTCCGTGATGCTGTCAATGAGTTTCAATCTGAGGAAGGAACTCGGTTGGTCTTCTCTTGTCTTTTGCAGTGTCTAACCCCACTGCCATTCTTTAGGGGATTATATATGTGTTTGTTACATGAATTTTCTTAAAATGCGAATTTGTCCCTCATAATATTTTTTTTGAAAGTTTGAGATTGAAGATGTTGCTGGGTTTGCTCTACACGTAACCGGAAAAAAGGGCACAAATCAATGAATGTGCACCATAAAAAAAATTGAAGAAAGAATGGTGAAGAGTTAGATAGATATGAAGAAACACAACTCCATAATTTAAGATCAACATGAATAACTAGATTAGCCATTTAAAATGTTTGGAATTGAAATAAAATGAAGCTCTGGTGTTCTTATCTAATGTACAGAAATCTTCAATTTGACGTTCTCTGCACCATCGTCATGTGCCCAGTTGATTTGGTTCGATTTAGAGAGTAGTGACTCAGCGAACTTCCGTTAGTTAGCTGATTAGTTTAACGTTGACTTAAGAAAAAGTCTCCTTAGCGATGGCTTCACGTGCACCGCCAATCCTTTGCAAGATGGTATAAGAGCATTTCATGGGGATGGTACCAAATCCAAGGACAAAGTATTCTGACGCCCACTTGGCGGTGGGCGAAAAATATTTAGTCAATGTACACTACGCAATGTTGGACCATGATGTGCATAAAATTTAGCCAATAACCTCAACCACATTGGGAAGATATCCCTACAACGTTATCTGGCGGCCAAGCAGCTTTGTTAGATGTCGGAGTGACGTAATTAGGAAATTTGCTAAAGTAAGACCTGATTAGATAAATTGAAAGTATACAAATTTAATTAGAAAAATGGCGCAAGTACCTGGGGGAATTATATTGCATCTTATGCGGGTTCTCTGTATGCAGCAGTCTAGTATTAGTGTTACATGAAATTGTAGTATGATTAAAGCAACAAGACCTCATTCGGATCATCAAAAGAGGACTAAGACCATCCACCAACGCGTTTGCTTAATTAAGTTCGTCCATTAGTTATAATACTCGTATTCTCGATCGACATCCCTTTTTATGACCGTGATTCATTCCATGGAGCAACCTTCCTTGAACACGGATTTCTGAAACGCATGCAATGAGCAGATTTTGTTTGTCCAATGCATTAGCTGATGACATTGACTTCTTTTAATTTTATGGGAAGCCATAGATCAACGATATCCAAATTTCAATCTCGGACTTGGAATCTTGTTGCCTCGGGCGGAGTCACATGCACCGTTGAATTATGTGGGGCTCATGAAAGTCCGACCTAACTTCGGGACTTGACTGGCGTGTTCCGAGTACCTATTGTTGTGACGGTGCGTTGCGAAATGATTTGAGCTTGTTTAATTCCATGAAGTGCGATTATTGATGTTAAGGGCATCTTTGGTAACGTTTCTGTTCCTCTGTTTTGTTCCTGGGAAAAAAAAGGATCAGAAACATGTTTGGTAACTCAAATAATTTGTTCTGATTCTGCTCCCGGGAACACTTTTGGATCAAAAATCAGAAACAAAAAAAGTTGTTTCTTAAAAAAAGAACACTTTTTTGGATCACTTTTCAAAGATGGACTTTCAGCCTTTCCCACGACACTTTTTTAGGATCAATTTTTTAGAATCACTTTTGGACAAAAAATCAAAAATTTTTGTAGTTACAAAACGCATTCTGATTCTCTAAAAGAACATAATCAAAAAGTGTTTTTAATCAGAATCATTTTTTTGGAACAGAAACGTTACCAAACAGGCCCTAAATATATTGAGATGTGTTACATAGCACGGCATAAACATTGTCATCGCACTACATTTGAGAAATGAATTGTGAAAATGTCATCGATGATTAATGCCTATGAAGTCCCATGGGAGCTAGGTTTGAAAATCGACTTACCTCCATTGTGTGCATTCAAAGAGGTCTCCTATTATGTGAATTCAGGAAACCTCAGAGTGAGATGCCTGTGGACATTACAATCCATAGTAGTTCGATAAGCAAATCGAAAGTGACCCATATGGGCCGATTAGCAAATCGATAGAGCTGTTAGATGGGTGAGGACTCCAAATGCAATGACTAGTAAATTCTCTTGCACATGGCATATAGCATTGCATTTTCGCCGGTCGAAAGTCGTTCTCATATCGTGCTATGTCTATCTGGGGCAATGCTAATGTTAAGTCATTGCAATGACTAAAGCTATGAGTGAAAAAATGGAATCACTTCTATTATTATATATTGATGACATGTTAATAGTAGCTAAACATATGTCTAATATTGATGTGCTAAAACGGCAGTTAAGTATTGAGCTTAAAATGAAAGATTTAGGTGCTGCTAATAAGATATTTGGTATGGAGATTTTGCGTGACAAGACTATAGGGTTTTTACGTCTATCACAAAAGAAGTATATTAAAAAGATCGTGGCATGATTTGACATGCAGTCATCAAAATCTATAAGTACACCTTTAGCTGCACATTTTAAAACTTTCTAATAAATTATTGCTACAAATTTATTGCTACAAATTGAGGAGGAGAATGATGAGCATATGTCCCGTGTTCCTTATCTAGTGTAGTGAGTAGTATGATGTACACCATGGTATGCGTGAGGCTTGAATTTCACAAGCCGTAAGTGTTGTCAGCCATTACATGAAACGCCCAGATAAGATATATTGGAAAGCTATGAAATGGATCTTCAGATATTAAAGGGACAATAAATGTTGGCATCATATATTGAAGAGACAAGAATGGTACTGAGACCACAAGGTATGTGGACTCCGATCACGCTAGTGACTTGGATGGCCGTAGCCGTTACATGATTATGCTAGCAAGTGATGCAATAAGTTGGAAGGCATCCGTATAAGACAATGTGGCATTGTCCTCGACTGAGGCAAAGTACTTGGCACTAACCTTTGTGGCGAAGGAGGTTATATGGCCGAAGGGTTGTTCTCGGACCTTGGATTGGAGTAGAAAAGCGTCACTATGCATTGTGAAAACCAAGGTGCAATACATATGGCATATAATTGGATATATCATGAGTGAAAAAAGCATATCGATATTAGGTACCATTTCTCCGGAATGTCATAGCAAAGGCCATTATTGTTATTATGAAAATAGCAACAGTAGAAAACCTATGGATATGATGACGAAGTACGCGTCTTTGGCGAAGCTCGAGCTTTGCTAGAGCTTGATTGGCGTCTGTACGCTTTGTCAGGGCATTGAGAGAGCCGACATGAATAACAAGCACTATGATTTCGCTGCAACCATCGAACCAAGATGGAGAATTATTAAATTATGTCTTGAGTTTAAGCCCGTACACGATACTGGACTCGCTCGCGCAACATATACGTTCTGAGGGAAAAGCACGTCCGTAGAGCATTAAATGAGAAACGGCACATGTAAGAAAGAATTGTCGAGCCTTAAAATTCTTCTTCATAGTATCATGAGCATTAAATGAAGATGCAAACCTCGAAAGTTATGAGGGAAAAGCACGTCCGCGGAGCATTAAATGAGAAACGGCACATGCAAGAAAGAATTGTCGAGCCTTAAAATTCTTCTTCATAGTTATCATGAAGCATTGAATGAATACGAAAACCTTGAACGTCCTCTACACATAGTACAGTGGCCGTATCTATTTCTAGTCATGAGAAGGATGCAAGGTAGGACTTTCTTTGCATGCTCATTAATGCATGGAGGTGCAAACATCTGGAGACAGGCGCATTGTCTTGTTTCTCCGACCATTCTCCTATAAAAAGGGGAAAGCAGAAAATGGAGAAAAACAAGAGCTCAAAATAGACGAGAGGTGTGAGCTCGGAGAGATTTGTGTGTCGAGTGTTGTCCATCGGGTTGAGTTATTAAACACTTGGGTACTAGGTACATAATCTAGGATTGGGAAACACTTGATCGTGAGTGATTGTAATCTTGTAATTCTCTAATTTATTAGTGGAATTATTTATTGGCTCTCCCTATAGATATAGATTTTGATATTCAAACTGAACCACGTAAATTTCTCATGTCTTTTTATTTTGTTCCTCGTTTTATTTCTTTGGCGATTTCCTACAACTCCGACTTAATTGCAAAGGTCACTATTCGCTTCTGCTGCAATACCGATTCCAAACACTTTTTCTGTTTAAATAAGAGTTATGATCAGTAGATTATAACAGCAAATGATTATTATTAGAGGTGATAACTTATTAGAATTAATAATATAGCGTGAACTTGAGTAGAATTTGAAACTGACCATGGAACTGGTCCTGGAATATGTGACAAGATATGTTTCAAGATATGTAAGGTAGGTTTCAGTTTCGAAAAATGGGGACCCACCAATATCATATGCGGGAGAGTCAAATGTGATCGGGATATCTAAGAAGTCTTCGAACCTAAATCCAAAAAAAAAAAGTAGCTGTAGATGGTCCGACTATTACGGACACACTCGTTTCAAGAAATTTTTTTATTTTATTGATAACTGGTAATCAATATAGCAAACTCTGTGTAACTCAATTATTCAAAGTACGAGGGCAAACTACCAGCGTTTATGATTTTAATAGCATACATACATGAATCACATAATATGACGTTTTCTAAGATTGGAAGAATGAGAATTTGCATGGAAAGAAGTAATCAAATGTATGGGAACACCAAGTGCAGTTTATGCTTAATAGAAAATCCTAAAAGTCTTCTCAACTCTGTAACTCCGTCTCGTTCTAGCTTTAGCCTTCGTCGATTAATCCTCAACGCTTATCAGCCTCGTCGTCCCAACCTTCTTCCTCAATGCGCTCACAATCTTCACAGCATCGACTCCTCTCCCCGTCACCACCACTTCATCTCGACGCTCCTCGTTGAACCCCACGAACTCCGCACCTGCAAGAACGACGGTAAAAGGCCTGATCAAATATTAGTTATTCGCATCAGGCGCTGCAAAGTGCACCGAAAGACGTGCAAACCCCACGATTCGGTCCGGTTTGCTTCTGTATTACGGCAGAAGTGAAAAGGGAAGCGTTAGAAACTCGGATTACTCCGAAAAGACAACTGGCCCGGATGCCGAATGAGAATTGCGACATATATCAAAATGTGGTGTAGAGGTAACTAAATCACCATCTGCTTGAGAAGCGATCTGCAATGCCTTGGTCCGGCACTTCCCGCAATTCATCTCCACCCTCATCACGATCTTCATCTGACGATGAATGGAACAAAACCATATTAGAGACAGAAAAAACGAAGAACACACCTCACTGCAAGAGCAAGCATGCACAGACCTTCGTACTGTCTGTCTCGCTGAGATTCTTCTTGATCAAATTTGGGTAAGCGAAGACACCCACAAGAGCTTGGTTCGAGTTATGAGAGGTGAAAACGAAAGCTCTTGCGACCGCTTATTTATAGCGGGCAGATCAGCCAGTGCCTGCTCCATTGCTGCAGGACCTCGACGCGTTACAGCTCTCTGTCTTCTTCCTCAAGGCTTCTTATTATCTTTTGAAAAACAGTATGAACGAGATCTTCACTTGGACGCCATTGCCATGAAGTCACTTCGACGTCGTTGCCACGAAGTTGCTCGACGTCGGTGTACACCACCACGTGGAGTGGACTTTGATCCTGGTTATTACTTGACTTTTTGGGAAAAATTATCTAGAAAGTCCTAAACATATTACATTTTTTTCAATTTACCCATCAACCTTTTAATTATGCCAATTGAATCCTAACCATTTTTATATTTTGTCAATTGAACCAATATGGCCAATTTTGATCGAAAATTGTTGACATGGACATTAGTCGTCCCACGTGATTAGACCTGCGCTAACGTGATCAAATTTTATTAGCCTTTTAGTATTCTTTTTAATTTTTAATTTATATTTTATTTTCTTTTTCCTTCTTCCGCGAATCACCGAGCCTTGACCATGACTGGCGACTGGCCAAAGGCTACTATAGTAAGGGTCACCCTAGCCAAAGGCCAATGAGGGTCGGCCTCCCTCGCTCGAGGCCGGTGGAGCTCACTGTCATTGGGGTTCGGCCAGGCTTGACCTTGCCAAAGTCCGGCAAGTTCCCCCTCACTAGATCCCGACGAGGGTGATCCTCATTGGTCAAAGCCTGTGGCCGATTGTCGGCCATGGCCGAGACCCAGCAATATATGGAGGAGCAAGGAAAAACAAAAGAAAAGAAAAAAATAATATAAGACAAAATAAATAATTCAAAAAAATTATAATGTTACTAAACAATATCTCCATTAGCAGCGATTAAGCCACAAAAGGAGGCCGGTGTTTATGCTAGCGATTTCTGGTCAAAATTGGTTGAGTGGACTCAATTAAAAAAATGAAAAGGTTTAGGACTTAATTGGCACAATTGAAATATTTAGGACTGAATTGACAAATAACAATACATTTAAGATTTTTTGAATAATTTTCTCTTAATTTTTGGGTGGAAAATCTATCGCTAGCTGATTAATTCCTGACCCACAAGCAGACACTCTAGGATTGCATGCAGTGTGTCGCCATTGACGTGTCTGTTCTTTAGCTGTTGCTAACATGGTTTTGACCCGAAGTTTCGGGGCATGTGGAGGGTTTTGCTTGTGCCATCCATTTAGAGTTTAAACAAGAACGACCAAGACTTTCATGGAACGCGTGCAATACGTGTTCTCAAGTCACGATTCACATAAATTCCTACTTTGCCTATTTGACATTCTGTTTGCATGCCAAGATAAATGGAATAATGTCACACGGTCGATCGAACCCATCTCGATCTCTACACACGTTTAAGGACCAAGAATTTCGATTGGGTGGAGGCGAGATAAATAATTTCATTTCGACAAAAAAAAAAGTGACAAAAAGCTGTAAATTCATAGTTTAATATTTAGATATTGAACAACATTGCTTTTGATCAGTTGTGATTAATTGTATGACGGAAGTGCGGAAATTTATTTTAGTGGGAGATAAACAGGGAGGGGGGGATTATTATTATTATTATTATTATTATTATTATTATTATTATTATTATTTTGGAAAACATGACCTCCCACTCAGTACTATACTGGGCATGATTTTAACCCTACCAGTCTATCATTAATGTGCGCTCAAGGTCGAGTCAAAAGAATACATACGCATGTAAAAGGGGATGATGACACAGTTATTCCTTATTCTATTGCACAAAAACTAATCCAATCCTTAATCTTTTAACTGAGCTAATAGTCAATGCAATCAAATTTTTTCGATCAAATCTCACCGGACTTATCTAATGTGACAGTCCAACTTTCATCGGCCGTCCTATGTATAGAGGTGACGGCATGACGCGGACGAAATGACGCCATTTTTCTTCTGATTTTTTCCTTCTTTCTACCCTGGAAACTCATCATCTTCAACCTCTCCTTCGCTGGGCCAAAGCCCAGTAAGTCAATAGATTGCCAAAAAATTAGGTCTCAAATCCACCCTCAAGCCTTTCGGCTCTTTTAATTTCTGATTCTCCTACTATGTATCCTTCTCATGCTCCTTAAATGAAATGAAATGAATCCTTTGCACCGACTTCACGGATAATTTTTTTTTGGCATAAGTTTGAGTTTGGAGGATGTTTTACAGTTTACTTCTTTAGGAGAAAGTTTGGATTTATGCAATCATTTTTAGTTTTATTGCCAAAATTGTAAGGCTACTCGACAATGGCTCAGCATTTTCTTGATGGCTAGTGAAAATTGTTGCGACCTAAAAATGAAATTTCTTAGGTTAATGGATTATCCGATTAATTATTTAACTAACCTAACTCGGGCTCTCCCAATCCATACTAAATTGTAATTTATGGTTTAATATTTAATGTGCAAAGATTTTCAATAGGAATCACCACTAATTATTTTTGGAAGGTCGATTAGAATACTTAAGTAAATTAGCGGGAAAATTAAGTTACTTCTACAAACCAAATATCAAGAGTTTGGGGACTTGATTATGCTACATTACTCTAACATCCTTTCAGTACCATTTTATTTCATGAAAAATCATTTGAAAAGGCAACATTAATTGATTTTAACTTAAGTCACTAATAAATGTTATCATGCCAGTCCATAATCAATTAATTAAACATCTAGAAATCAAGATAATCAAGGGAGCATATGCCACACAATTTTTTTTTAATTTTCATTTTTTTTTTGAATGCATGAATGACTATACTATATGCAATGCATGAAATTATTCTAGGATGCAGTGTCATGAATTAAATGCAAGACTAAAATGCAACCTATATGATATGGCAAAGATGACAATATGTCAAGAATGATGACGTAGCAAAGATGACATGACACAGATGACGTGACAAATATGACATGAAAAAGATGACGTGGCAAGTATGATATTGCATAGATCGCATGGCATAAATGGCATGGCAGGTATGAATGACATAGAGAGAATGATTGTTTTTCATTTTTTGGATGAATTTATTTCCTAAAATAGAACTATGTCAAAACAATGTTTATCTTACATATTTTAGAGTTTGAATTGACCTAAACCCTAATATATTAAAGATAGATTATTTTAAACATGAAATTATATTTAGGCATGCAATTTCTATTCTAAAATGCAATCTAACATAAATATTTATGCAATTATCTACATGATACTATTTTTAAGATATGCAACTTTTCAAATATGGAAATGAACGAATGCAAATTTTTTTAGAATTTTCGAGATTATATTATGCAACGGATATATTTTAAAAATAAAAAATAAAAAAATCAATCAAATCAAATCAAACTGGGAAAGTGAATATGCCAATCAATTCGATCAAGAAAGTGGATATATCATTTTTGAAAATATTTAGCAAATATTTAAGTTAATTTTTAATCCATAATCTTACGGTTAACGATTAAACTTAAATCTTTACATAATCGAGTATTCCATCAATAATCATAAAGATTGACTTTCTCGATCATATGGCAAGTTGCGAATTAGGAAGGAAAATTTGCTAATCAAAACCTGTATTTTTAAAAGATATCCACTTTGATGCAAGATATGCAAAATATAATCAAATAGGCAAGTAAATATACCAAAGTCCAAGATGAGAAATTTACTTTGTTCTTCAAGTATTCGCTTTCCAAATTTGAACCTTACTCGAAAAAACTTGCACACCAAGCTTTGAGGGATGGTCTAGCCGTTTATGGAATTTCACCCGGATCAAAAGACTTGATTTAGAGAGATGTTGTACTTCCGTCAAGGCACGCTCTCAATTCATAGGGCTAGATTTGGGCCGAATTTGAGTTAGAAAACCCGCTGGACAGCAGTTCAAATCACGAGCAAACGAACTTGGGTAGCAACAAACACCAGCAGAGGGAACAATGTTAACCAACAGCGGTTTGGGCGTAAGCAGAGACTGTGCAGCAGCTTGATCAAGCATGGGACTAGCGGCAAAAAGGCAGCTCCGGGCAGCACAGTGCTACTGGACAAGGTCCCTAAGAGAATTGGTGGAGCAGTAGACTTTTTCTCAGCAAAAAGTAATGTCTTGGCTACAGTAGATGCGTCCAACAATGGTGGGGCCACAGCAGAGAGACAAAAACAGCAAGAGCAAAATAAAAAACGCAGAAGTTGGACCAGGTCTTCGGCCAAGGGATGAATCAAGAACTTTCCCACTTCCTCTCTCAACTCCCTCATGTGAATGAATCTCTCTCAATTTTTTATCTTCTGAGCAAGCGCCTTTTTTTTCTTTGCTTTGTGAAGGTTTAATAGGCGAGGGAGTCAGAGTTGTTAGAAGAGAAAGCAAATTATATTTTCTCTTTCACTTGCTTTACTTCCTTTCCGTTCACAAATTTCTTTGAAACAGGTATATTCCCTTCGCTTCTTTCCTTTTTCTCAATATTTGGCTTGATTTCGTCCACACTCAGGCCATGATTCTTTTTTTCTCTGCTCATTGACTGCCTTTTTTACCCGAGATTTCGCAAACGTTCCTAACTCTAATATATATTGCGCTTACCTTCTTATGGCCGAATATACATCCTTCCATGCATACGATTCAATACATCGGAAAGCTTAATAAACCATGCAATATAACCTTGGGCTATGAGTGAAAAGGAAAGGGTTCGACCACATTTTCAATCCACGCGGCTCCGTCCACTTAATTAAATTTAGAAAATTCAGTCGAATCCACCCATTGCCGAACTTATACGTTCGAACCTTATGCGAATGCTCCTAATATCTATATGCAATTCAAATGATTGATTTTTTTATTTTTTTGTGTTAGGAAACAATGTTGATCCCTAATTTTATGCAACAAGTATATAAATAAAAATCAAAATTTAGGTGTCAATAAAAATAAAGTCCAAAAATCTCCGACCTAGTATTTTCTGTGTAAGACCACATCTAGCAAGTCCCCACTTGCAAGCAGCTGTTCCAATTCAGAATGGATAAACTCCAGGAAAGCCAATCCATCATTGGAGGTAACATCGGCTGACAAAATTGAGCTTGATTTTCTTTTGCATGCATAGCCTAATGAATTGACTGATGCATGACGTATCGATAGCGATCCCCCCACCCATCCTTGGACATAATCTTAATTATGGATTGGAACAAAATCGCGGCCTCTGATTTTGATACTTAAGGAATCATACCGCAATTTCTCCTCGGGGAAGGGAAATTACTTCGCAATCAATCTTAAATGGAAAACGCGATTATTAGCGCAACCCATCAAATTTTAAATGAAAGCTACGTGCGAATACCGTCCGACTGAACACCATGTTCGCGGATTCCTTCTGCCCGTTCGGTCCCCGAAGTGGGAAAAGACCTCTTTTGAGTACTCAGAAGCAGCTTTGCCACGTGGAACCAGGACCTAAAATCACATGGGGTCCACATAAGGCCGCCCCGCATCACACGTCTGTCTTCTCTTCCACTCAATCATCGTCGTCATCAGCTCATCCAAGAGTCCCGCAAAGGAATTTTGCCCTTTAGCATCAAGATTCGTCACGCATCCCATGTCGTGGCAAGGGACTACAGAGTACGAAATTCTTGAATCGTGATTATTGTTTTTTCTTTTTTTTCCCAGGAGGAGAAAGTGCAGAATTTCTTCTGCAAACTGATAATTACATCGACGTCAATCCATCCGATAAGATTTACTAAGATTGATATATATTTGAGATCATGATTTCCTTTGCTTTTGGAATATGGATATTGACATCTACAGAGCTTAGATTAAGTGGATCAGGGGACTTTTTGATTTTTGGTTAAGAAAATGACACTAGCAAGCACAAAGGTCCAATCCAATTAATTCAGCCGAGCGTGCATGATACGAATGTAAAGTAGCGTCGAACTTCACGCGAATAGGACCTGAAAGATGAGAACTGGAACTTGGAAGTAGGGCAAGGCATCTTGTGCGAGCTCTGTATAATCCCGATACGAAACATCAAATCAACCGTACAGCTGCTTGATGTGGAAGCCATCTCTGTCAATAAAGGGTTTCCAGAGCGATGAAGAAAGATAAGAACGTGCGGAAAAGGATATTGCAATTATCCTGTATTCATAATAAAAAAAAAGTACATTAGATTTTTTTATTAAAATAGAAAAAAACTCCAAATCAATACGCTTGTGACAAATTTAACCAAAATTATTTTTGACCACCACAAATCCTAGATTGATGCATTTATAATAAATTTATCCCAAAATAATATTTTGACCATAAAAAATTTCAAATTACTATACTTGTGATAAATTTATCCTCGATTAGTTTTCATTAAATTTGGTTATACCACAGAAAGCGTCAAACTATGTCACAAAGGTAAAAACTCAAAACTGGTACACCCACCAATTATCACGTGTTATCTAACTCCGTAATTTGACGACAAATTTAACAGAAAGCTAATGGATAATAAATTTGTCATAGGTGTACCAGTTTGAGATTTTTTGTGAAAAAATAATTTATGGTAAATTATCATAAGTGCATTAGTTTGGGACTTTTTGTAGTAAAAAATAGTTTGTGGTAAATTTATAATGTGTGCCAGTTTGAGATTTTTCGTGATATAATCCTTATTCAAATGATGAATGAAGACAAGATGAAGTGCCTTGAAACACATAATATCATGTAAAATAATGGTGTAATAAGCAGAGTGCAATAAGAATTCGAGCACATTATTTTGAGGGCATAATTACCTCTTATCAATTCAAGTGGAAATACATGGCCCTGCCGGTTTCTTTATACTTTAAAGCTAGATTATGTTCCTTGTTTACAATTAGTTCAACATGCATGCAGGAAGTTGCAATGATCTTTTAGTTCTGATTCCAAGTTCTCTGGAACCGACCCCCTTTAGGATCCACTCAGACATTTTATCCTTTAGATTTGTATCCCCGGCCTATGATATCCACTAAGTGGGAAGAAGCACAAGAGTATGGGAAATACAATAATTGAGAGAGAAAGGAGGAGGACCAATTTTGGGTCGAGATTGCAATGTGATAGGGTGTTTAAGCCCCACCTCGCTTTTCTAATGTTTATGTGGACCTTCTTGCGAAGATCTTCAATCTGAACCATCGCACATCCCGAAGGTATCCATGCGACACCGCGTCGGCTATGAGAAAAGCTCAACTCATCCAAAAATAAAAAGAAAGAAGCGTGCTCACAAATCCAAAAATCTCGTGCATATCCTCTTAGCGAAGACCTAAATGTCGAAGGAAACAAGTTAGGATATAAGTCGTATTGGCTAACGAGAGAGTGAACCAGAGACTAAGTTGGTGAAATTAACGACTTACCTTAGGATGTTGAAGACCTGGGCTTGCCTGCTTGTAATGGATGATGTATTGTGTTAGGGCCTGCATGGCTCCCCTTATGCCAACTAAGGAAGTTGCCAACTCTCTGTCTTTGGCAAAAGCTGCTTCTTAGATGGCATTCAGGGAGCCAGGGCAGGTCCCAGTTTCAGACACCCAACCAAACAAGACAATTTTGTCTGAGCTCCATCGTCAAAACCTGCAAAGGAATGTGTCATCTTGTCAAGTTTTGTCTTTTTTTTTTTTCTGCCTTCTTTTGATCCTGTACTTGTTTCTGAAATGACCATAGCATCACATCACACGACTCCAGTTCTTGGGGAATGGAAACTTGGGATGACGCAGAAGTTCAAAGCACTTACCTTTGCTCTTGGAGATTACTAGCTTTCCTCGATTGGGAGCTTGGTCCATCGAAGAGTCTCTTTTACCTTCAATGCTCTCTCTCTCTCTCTCTCTCTCTCTCTCTCTCTCTGTTGGGAACAAAGAGGAGGAGAAGTTTAATTTAAAGGGAATGGGAGAAGGCAAAGACGAGAAAATCCATGGAGGAGAGGGATACAGGTCATAGACAAGGCGGCAATAAAGGCCTTTTTATTATTATTATTATTCTTTCTTTCCCTTTACTTTTCTGGGTCAAATAATAATGCCGTAGATAGAGTCAAAAGTTGCTTGGGTTTTGCAGGTACCCATTTTGGATTATCTTCCCTTTCTACAGGCAACTATAGATTAATGCACTTATTTCGTTGCTGATTATATTACACATGACAAACATCTATATTAATAAGGGAAACTTACATGAATGTCGCATAATTTCATGTTTTAATTGGATAGACTGTATTCAACGCTTGTAAGAGTAGGTGACCACATAAACTTTCTTCTCATTTTTTTTGTTGGGATCGAGTATAACTTTTGTTAGTGTTTGAGGTGCACTTCTCGTTTTCTTTTCAACTTTTCTAAGCTTTTTGTAGTTGTGTATTCTCCATTGGTCCCATCAATCATACTTAATAAGAAATTCGATTTTCAAAGCGCTACTCATATTTGATACGGCCGTCTTGCGTTAGAAAAACTAGAATTTTTCCTATTTGGTGAATTAACAAGCACTCCTACGAAACTTAATCCAATTTTTATTAAATTTTCGGGATTCAATTAAGCGAAGAATATTAGTTAAGTTAACGGCATTTGATGATTTGAAGATTGAACCAAAGACCAGTCAATAGGACAACGCAAGCTCTATACGGGGAGGCATGGATTCTCATTTGTCAAATAGCTTTCACGTTGACCACTCAACAGTGTCTTATCTCTTGCTTTATTTGACTCATGACAGTCCATGCATGTTTTATGTGATTTCTTTTCTGAACCACATCAAACCCTAACTTAGACAAGAACAAAAAAAAAAGGGTCAAGACTGTCTTCATCTGTTGAAGTAATTTGAGAAAGTAATGTCCTCATTTATTCCTTCATCTGCACGTCACATGGGAAATGGTGCGACGTGAAAAAATAGTTGAAGCCCACACTTTTGATGATATCTTTTGTGTGTGAGGGAAGTTTTGCTTTTAAGATTTAGCTTCTGCATTGTGCTTCTAGGGCTTCAGATTCTAATAATAGTGGACAACTCAAAATTTTCGCAAACATAATGTTGACAAGAAGGGTCATTTGATCATGCCCCAATACAAAAAAAGAAACTCTAACTTTAGCATCTATCCCAATTATATCCAAAATTTTTGTTTGTCTCATAAAAAACCCCAAAGTTTTACTTCCGTCTCAATTCTACTGGCCTAATACCTAAAAAAACCCAACTTTAGTATTTGTCTAATTATATCCAAAATTTTTTGGTCTCATAAAAAACTCCAAACTTTTACTTTTGTCCCAATTCTACCACCGTTAGCCTTTCGTCTATAGTCACCATTAGTTAATATTACATAGTTCTAATTTTCTCATCGAAGTTACCAATGAATTTTCGAAATTCGAAATAATAAGTTTCACAGGGAATGAGATTTGAGTTTGTTCATCCAAATAATCAGACCTCTACATCTAGCCATTCTTTGGGTTGTTAAGTGTCGAGAAGCATCCAAAACATGTCGTCTTGAGTGGTTCTATATCTTCGAAATGTCTAGGGTAAGTAGATAACAGAAGAGAAGTTGAAGTTTTTTTTCATGTCAACTTTGCTGAGATGTAATTCATTAACGACGTGAAATGCCATGTAGGATTAACTAACGGTGATTATGGACGGAAGGCTAACGGTGATAGAATTGAAATAAAAGTAAAAGACGGGGATTTTCTATGAGTCAAAAAAATTTGGATATAATTGGGACAAATGCTTAAGTTGGGGTTTTTTTTAGATATTAGACCGATAAAATACAAAATAAAAGTTGAGGATTTTTTATGAGACAAAAAATTTTTTTTGAATATAATTGGGACAAATGCTAAAGTTGGAGGCTTTTTTGATATTGAGCCTTTCAATCATGTAGAATTCCATCATAATTTTCGTAAAAATGAATTTATTTTGCTGGAATAACCAATGGGTTCTTATCTTTTGTTAAAAAGTTGGGATATCTTACGTTAATTAGGTAAGTAGGTGTACTCAGGCACAATTTAACCACCCATATAATATATATGGAAATAGTATTCATGTCAAAAAAAATCCAAACTGATCCATCAAGTGACATATTTACCCATCAAAGCAATCTTCGAAACAACATTGTTGAATTCGTTTATTTCATCTGCCACTATACAGGTACCCTGGCTTTATTTTGGGCTGCTAGATGTAACCGGACTTGGCAAAATGTTAATTGGCACAATAACCTTTAATGGGCGTTGCAGCATTTTCGTGGCCAGCACTTCTATCAGAGCATTGCAAGATTTTCTTTCGGCACTCTATGTCATATTGTCTAGACAGAAAGGAACCACATTCCTCTCCGTAGCAAGAGCTTCATTCTACCTGCTATTAAGGCACTACTTGAGAGGGCTGTCATGGATAAGGATACCATTCCAACATGTTAATGATACCGTTTAGAAACTGTCGGATGAAAGCCAGCTGGGGCTTAGTACTTCATTTTTGATTGATCTTCGACTATTGTATGCCTTGTTTCCATTGTTTTCTTGGCAGCCTATTTTAGCCTTTAGTTACTGGTGTTAGTTTCCTATTCTACCCAGGCTACCCTTATACTCTATTGTGATACATTGTGGTGTGCAGCCTAGGTTAGTCTGGTTATTTGTACTTTTCTTATCAATATACTTCTTAACTTATAAAAAAGAGAAAACATCATTGTGGGCAATCCAGATCTGAAGAAAATGAAGAAATTGGGAACTGGGGTAAATAGAAGCTACTTCTTCTATCTCTTCGAATGACCTAATTCATAAGAGTGTGAAATATCAGCTGGACCTAAGTTTTCCTATCTCAAAGCCCACTGTTTTTGACAAACATGTCCATAAGTTCATCACAGAATTGGGCAACATGTTACGTACCAGTCCAAGTTTTTTTTTTTTCCTTGGTTTGTTTCTTTCAATGTCCGGTTCATTTTCTTTTCATGTTTGTTTATCCTTGGCAATAATTGTATTGATTTTTGTTGCTATTCGTTGTACTGTTGTATGCTAAATTTTGTCATCAATATGTTAGGTGGTCCTGGCATGACCCTAAAAGGCTCCATATGAATTTGGGGATGGAAACTCGGGGATTTCCATTTACTGGGAAGAAAAAGGTTCGTGGAATTGGAAGGGCAAACCATGTAGGCCCCGGTATGTTAAAACAAGTGTACATTTGTTGGGCGCCAAGTTATCAGACTACCGCTGGAAGCCCCATCGAGAGTTAATTGGTTGGCCGCTTTCCCAGCCTTCCGTCGTCTACTACGACACCCTAGAATCACCGTAGTCGGATTTTAACAACAAAATAGCCATGATATCGAGTTGGCGTACCTGATTTCGCATCCATGGTCGATCGGTGCGGGAACCAACGAACGGGCTCGGACTCTTTCCCTCTATGCCCTCGGATCGCCTGGCGTCGATGAGGCAACTACCCGCACGTCATCTCTCTCTCAAGACCTTATGGAGAAGATGAAGTGGAGAGAAAATGGCAAAAGGAGAATGAGGCTAGAGGGGGGGTCCTAGCCATTTATAGAAATCCGGCTGGGCCTCTCCATCACGGGCCGGGCCGGATTCGGCCCACACTAACCAGGCCCATATTCGGCCCATTAAGAACCTTTAAATCCTTTCTTTATTTAAACCAATACCGTATACGGTAAATTAATACGTATAACGGTCAATTACAATTCCAATTAAGGCGAGCCCATATCGGGAAAACTCTAACATTCTCCCACTTGGGCGAGCATTAATTGAAACTGTACCTTAGTGCGCGCCTTCATATTGGTTTAAGGATTAATCTTAACGGCCAATCGATCCCATAAAGTCTCAAACACCGGATCATGCCAGTAACTGCGTCAGCAGACACAGAGCCATCCATGGTCACGAGTGTTCTTAACTTTACTGATATGGATTTAATATGGTAGTGTGGCAATTGGATAGCACCTCAAAAGAGATACACTTTATGTGTTATCCACTTTGTCGGACACCATTCTCTCTCCTTATGTGACACAGAACCTGACGTGCCACTAGAGAATATCTATATGGTTCTAATGAACCTGCATATGTCTCAGCTTTATAGTTAACTTTTCTTTATGTGTAACAAGACATATAAACACGGCTAATAACCAAATGCCCATAGCCAATACTCGAGACTTACACATATCTCAAGATTTACAAGAATATGTATTTAACATTAATAGTGCTGCAAGCACTTCAATACATATCATCATATTACAAAATGTAATAAAAAACAGATGTAAACTTTATTAGAGCAAACTGAAAGATGCCTCCCACTAAATCACAGCATCCAATGATGCCTCTAAGCCCATACTAGCGACATGTCGTTCAAAAACACAAGGGCGAAGACCTTTAGTTAGTGGGTCTGCAATCATATCATCTGTGAAAATATGCTCTACTGCAACGTCACCTTTCTGCACGGACTCCTTTATGGTCAGAAATTTGACCTCCATATGTTTAGACCCCTTAAGACTTCTGTTGTTGTTAATAAACAACACTGCAGAATTATTGTCACAATATAACTGTATGGGTCTATCAACAAAATCAAATACGGTCAACTCCCTAATGAGGTTCCGGAGCCAAATCGCCTGAGTAGCAGCTGAAAAGCACGCTATGAACTCCGCTTGCATGGTTGAGGAGGATATGGATTTCTGTTTCTCACTTTTCCATGATACTGCACCGCCTGCCAACATGAATATGTAGCCTGTTGTCGACTTCTTGTCGTCTTGACAGCCCGCAAAATCTGAATCCGAGTATCCAACAAGCTGCAGGTTCTGAACACGCCTGTATGTCATGATGGAGTCCCTTGTCCTCTTTAAGTACCTCAAGACCTTCTTGGCAGCAACCCAATGATTATGTCCTGGGTTTGACTGATATCTGCCTAGAAGTCCTGTCGCAAAAGCGATGTCTGGCCTAGTACAAACTTGAGCATACATGATGCTCCCAAGTGCACTAGCATAAGGTACATTCTTCATTTCAGATTTCTCCATCTCGGTTTGAGGACACTGCGAAAGATTCAACTTATCACCTTTACAGACAGGAATAATACCTGGCTTGCAATCCCGCATGTTGAATCTCTCCAGAATACGATCAATATATGCCCTCTGAGATAAACCCAAAATGTGGCGTGAACGATCCCTATGGATTTCAATGCCAAGGACAAAGGACGCCTCACCAAGATCCTTCATGTCAAAATTCTCTGACAGCATATGCTTCGTCTCATGCAATAGATCAATATCACTGCTCGCCAGTAGAATGTCATCCACATAGAGAACAAAAAAATGTATTCTCTCCCACTGACCTTGCAGTATATACACTGATCCACTTTATTTTCAACAAAGCCAAATGAAGTGACAACGCTATGAAACTTGAAATACCATTGCCTGGATGCTTGCTTGAGGCCATAGATCGACTTCTTTAGTCTGCATACAAGGTCACTTGAATCATCAACCTCAAACCCTTCAGGTTGAATCATGTAGACTTCTTCTTCGAGATCTCCATTCAGAAAGGCAGTCTTGACGTCCATCTGGTGTAGCTCCATGTCAAAATGAGCCACTAAAGCCATAATCACTCTGAAAGATTCTTAGAAGAGACTGGAGAGAATGTTGATTCATAATCCACTCCTCTCTTTGAGTGAAACCTTTGGCTACCAGTCTGGCTTTAAATTTTTCTACCTTCCTTTGGAATCCTTCTTCGTCTTGTAGACCCATTTGCAGCGATCGCCCTATGACCTGCAGGCAACTTGACGAGCTCCCAAACTCCATTATGCCTCATGGATTGCAACTCATCTTTCATTGCATCCAACCACAGTTCTGATTGTGCACAAGAAACAGCATCCTTATAGGTAACTGGATCAACACGCAGCCTATATCATAATCCTGTTCACCCAGATAGACTATATATTCCGGTGGGATCGCTGATCGTCTTTGCCTAACAGACCTCCTTAGTGGAACTTCCAGCTTGATTCTGTGGCTGTAGAGCTTGATTTACTTCATCAGGAACAGTATCAACCATAGGATCCTGAAGCTCAACAGGCACAGTCACCGGTATGGGAGGCTCCATAACTGTCTGTATTGGGAGGAAAACGATACAGAATTACCCGCCGTACTGTCACTTTCAATAGTCTCTGAACAGGTACCCTTTTCGGCCACGTCGAATTCCAGAAACTTAGCTGTCTGTGATTCTACAATCCTTTGACCTCCATTAGGATTGTAAAATCTGTATCCCTTGGAATGTTCTGGATAGGATACAAAATAGCACCTTGTGGTCTTAGGATCCAACTTGTTCAAGGCTGGATTATACAGCTTCACTTCTGCAGGACAACCCCAGACCTTCAAATGATTCAGGCTGGGTTTACGTCCAGTCCATAACTCAAAAGGAGTCAGTGGAGCAGCCTTAGTGGGAACTCGATTATATATATAGCGCTGTCTTCAAAGCTTCACCCCATAGGAATTTAGGCAGGTTGGTCCTACTTATCATACTCCTCATCATATCCATTAAGGTGCGATTTCGCCTTTCACCACACCATTTGTTCAGGACTCCCAAGCATAGTGAACTGTGCCACTATCCCAGAATCCTCTAAGTATTTGGCAAATGGCCCTTTAAGCTGTCCAGCATCGCCATGTCTGCCATAATACTCACCACCACGGTCTATCTGACAACTTTAATGACTTTTCCCAACTGTTTCTCGACTTCAGTCCTAAATATCTTGAACTTGTCAAGAGATTCGGACTTTTCCTTAATCAAGTACAGATAACCATATCGGAATAGTCATCAAAAAAAGTGATGAAATAATAATTTCTACACAATGTTGAAGTATAGGGTCCACTTATATCAGTGTGTATGACCTCCAATAGGTCAGAAGTTCGAACTGCACCCTTTTTCTTTATTTGGTCATCTTTCCTCTACAACAGTCCACACAAGTTTCCAGGTCATCTTTAAGAGTGGGTAAAATGTCGGCTTTTACAAGCCTTTCCACTATTCCCTGGAAATGTGACCAAGGCGTTTATGCCACAATGCGTAAGACTGTTCTTTAGGTAGAGGCCTTTTGGAGAAACCCTTTTGGCTGTATAAGCTACGTATATGTCGTTGGGAGTTAAACACAATCTGTACAATCCATTGGACATGTTGCAGCACCCAACCTTATTTGAATTATAGAACATAGAAACCACACTGTTCTTTATTTCAAAAGAGTAACCACACATGTCCAAACAAGATACAGAAATCAAGTTCCGTCTAAAGGAAGGTACATAGAAAGTGTTTCTTAACATCAAATTGAAACCAGACTCTAGAATCAAAATGACATTCTCCACGAACTCAACATCAGCTTTATTATTATCTCCCACTATGAGCTTTGACTCATCCTGATTTGGCTTCCTCCGGTTTATGAACCCCTGTATGGTAAATGCAACATGATTAGTCGCACCACTATCTAGCCACCAAGAATTGGATGGGGCTTCAGATAGATTGGATTCACAAACCAGTGCCAAAGAATCATTACCTGTCTGCTCACGTTTAGATAGCCAGTTCTTATATTTAGCTCAGTCTTTCTTCATGTGACCCCTTTTCTTACAAAAGAAACATCGGTCACTATCTTTCTTAAAGGATGCTTTCTTTCGACCCAATTTTTCAGATGAACCAGTGGTGGGACGAGTACCTTTATGAGTATGAGACTTAGCCCCTTGCTTTTCCTATTGGTGGAACTGGTGGCAACTAGGGCAAAGTGCCCTCCATCTTTTCAATTTTTCTTCCTCTGCCACTGCTCTTGAAATCAAATCATATAGACCAAGCCTCATCCTGTGAGTTGAAGTTGGTCTTAATGATCCCAAACTCAGGGGCGAGTGTTTAGGGCTTGATGCACCAACACGGTTTCAGGGATTACTATACCTAAGGCATTTAGTTTGGTCTGCAAATCCAGCATTCTTAGGATATAATCCCTAACACCTCCCATACCCGTATACTTCATATTGAAAAGTAGCTGGATAAGTGTGCCAACCTCAGCATTAGAGGATACTCGGTACCTGGCTTCAGGGCTCCATCATTTCTTTGGCGGTGCAGTCAGTTGGCAGGCTGCTCTTCAAATGTTCCTGTATGGACTGCTTCATTGACAGCAAGCAGATCTGTTGCTTTCTCCAGGCAGCAAAATGCGCCTTTTCAGGCCCTGCTGGTCTCCTCGAGGTCAGCAGGTTTATCTTCATAAAGTGCAACATGAACATCAGCCAGTTCCATAGCAAACAGAAAATCCTCCTTCCATTCTTGAAGTTTGAACCATTCAGAACCTCTATGGTACTGGAGTTGTCATTCACAGAAAAGGTGACTGAAAAAACAAGCAATACTTACCATTAGCATCATGTGAGCACAGTGCAACTTTAAAATCCTTAAAAGTACACATTTCAGAGAGTCACACACATCATCATATAATCACCTTTGGGCAGAATACATGACATGCAATTGCAAACTCTCTACATGACAACGACCATGAGAATATATTCCAATTTTCGTGAAACACCACCTTTGGGTGTATGAATCACTAGAATCAGTCACTTCCCAATCATATGTTGTTCATGCATCCCTCCATGGCCTGACGCACAATCACCTCTTTGGGAGTATGACCATGTATCAGAACAGGAGACATCCCACCACAATGCGAGACTGATATTTCTCCAATTCAACTGAGCGTGCCACTTTGGCGGTCACAACCCAATCAAATCTTTGAAACTCTCTCACACCAGGGATATAATCTTCATGCCTCACATTTACCAAACGGTGTGATTTTAAACTGGATGACATGGGCAATTGTCATTAAAATCACACCAGTGCTAATAGCATTGCTTCCGCATTTGTGGGTTTCAGTTGTGTCAGTGCTCAACTAAAACTCTACACATTCCTTATGTGGTATTCTATAAATGAGCCAACCATATTATTCCCAAAAACCGTATATGGAATAATAAATGAAAATGACGAAAATACCTATTTATACTTGCATAAGGGTTTTTTCGCATTTTTCAAGACCTTAGAAGGCTCAAAAATTAAAATGAATATACCACAGTGTAGGAATTTCCATACGAGCACAACGGTGAAAAAATCACCCCAATTGGAAACGCAGCGCCCCCACGCGCCACCAGACGTCGGCGCAGGGCCTCACGCACCACACGTGCCGCGCACGTGTGACGCTCCGTCAACGTCTGACGTTGACCGTTAACGGTCAACGGTAACGGTTTAACGTAACGGTCAACGTTGGACGGTCATCGTTGACCGTTGACGGGGTCGGGTTGAACGGTCAAACCGGGTCGGGTCTGACCCGTCAAACCGGGTCGGGGTTGACTCGGTCCGATGGCCGGGTCGGGCTGCCACGTGGCGCCTGTAGCTGTGCCACGTGGAGCAACGGCGCCCCAGTGGTGACGTCAGCAATGACGTCACCGACCGACACATTTAATAATGTGTCGCGTGACGTCAAGTCTGACGTCACCGCCCACATATTAAATGTGTCGGTGCGTCACGTGAATGTCACGCGATTGACCATCCGGCGCTTCGGGCGTGTGAATCCCACGCGCCGCCGCGGCGTAGCTTTAGGCCGCGCGTGG
This sequence comes from Psidium friedrichsthalianum, assembly GCA_019149425.1. Lineage (NCBI taxonomy): Eukaryota > Viridiplantae > Streptophyta > Magnoliopsida > Myrtales > Myrtaceae > Psidium > Psidium friedrichsthalianum. The sequence goes on from JAGVVM010019867.1 coordinate 30,224, forward strand.
CGGCGCGTGGGAGCTCCAATGGCGGCCGGCGACCCATCAAAATGCTCGTCTCGACGAGACGAACCCAAATATGCCATCAAAATCAGATTTCAGCATGCCAAAACTCACGAAATCAGGCAGAATCCGTATGTGCTAAAACCGAGCTACGGCGGCTCTGATACCAGCTTTGTTGGCGTTCCCGCCTTCATCGTCTACTACGACACCCTAGAATCACCGTAGTCGCATTTTAACAACAAAATAGCCATGATATCAGTTGGCGTACCTGATTTCGCATCCATGGTCGATCGGCGTGGGAAACCAACGAACCGATTTAGGACTCTTCCCCTCTATGCTCTGGATCGCCTGGCGTCGATGAGACAGCCACCCACACGTAGATCTCTCTCTCAAGACCTTATGGAGAAGAGAACGTGGAGAGAAATGGCAAAAGGAGAATGAGGGAGAGGGGGGGGTCTAGCCTTTTATAGAAATTCCGGCTGGGCTCTTCATCACGGGCGGCTGGGCCGGATTCGGCCCACACTAACCAGGCCCATATCGGCCCATTAAGAAACCTAAATCCTTTCTTTATTAAACCAATACCGTATACGGTAAATTAATACCGTATAACGGTCAATCACAATTCAATTAGGCGAGCCCATCTCGGAAAAACTCTAACATAATAGCCCCACTGTTGAGTCCATGTTAAAATGCATTTAGGTGGGTCCGTCTCATGTCCATAGGAGTCCCACCAACAAAAACCTAATGTCTAGATATAACCTGAAGCTTCATGCCGCAAAGAAATAGCAACACAATGACACAGGCATGGACGGAGTACTACGGGAACGATCAAGCTCACCAAGCAAGCGACATGTCATCTTTTCATAGCAGACCAGACCAATAGGAATGAGGCGGTGAGAAGGAGGGAGTCCTCATACCAAATGAAAATTTGTCAACATCCCCATCTGCGTAGCAAACAGAAAAGATAATTCAAAGCATGGTC
>JAGVVM010019869.1:0-12725 GCA_019149425.1 Psidium friedrichsthalianum
GAGCAAACCTAAAGATGACTCCGCACTAAAACACAGCATCCAATGATGCCTCTAAGCCCATACTAGCGACATGTCGTTCAAAACACATGGGCGAACACCTTTAGTTAGTGGGTCTGCAATCATATCATCTGTGGAAATATGCTCTACTGCAACGTCACCTTTCTGCACGACTCCTTTTGGTCAGAAATTTGACCTCCATATGTTTTAGACCCCTTAAGACTTCTGTTGTTGTTAATAAACAACACTGCAGAATTGTTGTCACAATACAACTGTATGGGTCTATCAACAAAATCAAATACGGTCAACTCCCTAATGAGGTTCCGGAGCCAAATCGCCTGAGTAGCAGCTGAAAAAGCATGCTATGAACTCCGCTTGCATGGTTGAGGAGGATATGGATTTCTGTTTCTCACTTTTCCATGATACTGCACCGCCCGCTAACATAAATATGTAGCCTGTAGTCGACTTCTTGTCGTCTTGACAGCCCGCAAAATCTGAATCCGAGTATCCAACAAGCTGCAGGTTCGAACACGCCTGTATGTCATGATGTAGTCCTTTGTCCTCTTTAAGTACCTCAGGACCTTCTTGGCAGCAATCCAATGAGCATGTCCTGGATTTGACTGGTATCTGCCTAGAAGTCCTGTCGCAAAAGCAATGTCTGGTCTAGTACATACTTGAGCATACATGATGCTCCCAAGTGCACTAGCGTAAGGTACATTCTTCATTTCAGATTTCTCCATCTCGTTTGAGGACACTGCGAAAGATTCAACTTATCACCTTTACAGACAGGAATAATACCTGGCTTGCAATCCTGCATGTTGAATCTCTCAGAATACGATCAATATATGCCCTCTGAGATAAACCCAAAATGTGCGTGAACGATCCCTATGGATTTCAATGCCAAGGACAAAGGACGCCTCACCAAGATCCTTCATGTCAAAATTCTCTGACAGCATGTGCTTCGTCTCATGCAATAGATCAATATCACTGCTTGCCAGTAGAATGTCATCCACATAGAGAACAAGAAAAATGTATTCTCTCCCACTGACCTTGCAGTATATACACTGATCCACTTTATTTTCAACGAAGCCAAATGAAGTGACAACGCTATGAAACTTGAAATACCATTGCCTGGATGCTTGTTTGAGGCCATAGATCGACTTCTTCAATCTGCATACAAGGTCACTGGAATCATCAACCTCAAAACCTTCAGGTTGAATCATGTAGACTTCTTCTTCGAGATCTCCATTCAGAAAGGCAGTCTTGACGTCCATCTGGTGTAACTCCATGTCAAAATGAGCTACTAAGCCATAATCACTCTGAAAAGATTCTTTAGAAGAGACAGGAGAGAATGTTGATTCATAATCCACTCCCTCTCTTTGAGTGAAACCTTTGGCTACCAGTCTGGCTTTGAACTTCTCTACCTTCCCTTTGGAATCCCTCTTCGTCTTGTAGACCCATTTGCAGCCGATCGCCCTATGACTCGCAGGCAACTTGACGAGCTCCCAAACTCCATTATGCCTCATGGACTGCAACTCATCTTGCATCGCATCCAACCACAGGTCTGATTGCTCACAGCTAACAGCATCCTTATAAGTAACTGGATCAACTACACAGCCAATGTCATAATCCTGTTCACCCAGATAGACTATATATTCGGTGGGATCGCTGATCGTCTTTGCCTAACAGACCTCCTTAGTGGAATTTCCTCAGCTTGAATCTGCGGCTGTGGGGCTTGATTTGCTTCATCAGGAACGGTATCAACCATAGGATCCTGAAGCTCAACAGGCACAGTCTCCGGTATGAGAAGCTCCATAACAGTCTGTGTTGGTAGAGAAACGATGCAGTGTTTACCCGCCGTACTGTCACTTTCAATAGTCTCTGAACAGGTACCCTTTTCGGCCACGTCGAATTCCAGAAACTTCGCTGTCTGTGACTCTACAATCCTTAGGCCTCCATTAGGATTGTAAAATCTGTATCCCTTAAATGATCTGGATAGGATACAAAATAGCACCTTGTGGTCTTGGGATCCAACTTACTCAAAGCTGGATTATACAGCTTCACTTCTGCAGGACAACCCCAGACCTTCAAATGATTCAGGCTGGGTTTCCGTCCAGTCCATAACTCAAAAGGAGTCAGTGGAGCAGCCTTAGTGGGAACTCGATTCAGTATATATAGCGCTGTCTTCAAAGCTTCACCCCATAGGAACTTAGGCAGGTTGGTCCTACTTATCATACTCCTCATCATATCCATTAAGGTGCGATTTCGCCTTTCGGCCACACCATTCTGCTCAGGGCTCCCAGGCATAGTAAACTGAGCTACTATCCCAGAATCCTCTAAGTATTTGGCAAATGGCCCTTTAAGCTGTCCAGCATCGCCATGTCTGCCATAATACTCACCACCACGGTCAGACTCACAACCTTGATGACTTTTCCCAACTGTTTCTCGACTTCAGTCCGAAATATCTTGAATTTATCAAGAGACTCAGACTTTTCTTTAATCAAGTACAGATAACCATATCGGGAATAATCATCAATAAATGTGATGAAATAATAATTTCTACACAAGGTTGGAGTATAGGGTCCACTAATATCAGTGTGTATGACCTCCAATAGGTCAGAAGTTCGAACTGCACCCTTTTTTCTTTATTTTGGTCATCTTGCCTTTACAACAGTCTACACAAGTTTCCAGGTCATCTTTAAGAGTAGGTAAAATGTCGGCTTTTACGAGCCTTTCTACTCTTTCCTGGAAATGTGACCAAGCGTTTATGCCACAATGTGTAAGACTGTTCTTTAGGTAGAGGCCTTTTGGAGACAACCCTTTCGGCTGTATAAGCTGCGTATATTCGTTGGGAGTTAAACACAATCTGTACAATCCATTGGACATATTGCAGTACCCAACCTTATTTGAATTATAGAACATAGAAACCACATTGTTTTTTATTTCAAAGAGTAACCACACATGTCCAAACAGGATACAGAAACCAAGTTCCGTCTAAAGGAAGGTACATAGAAAGTGTTTCTTAACATCAAATTAAAACCAGACTCTAGAATTAAAATGACATCTCCCACGAACTCAACAGCAGCTTTATTATTATCTCCCACTATGAGCTTTGACTCATCCTGATTTGGCTTCCTCCGGTTTATGAACCCCTGTATGGTAAATGCAACATGATTAGTCGCACCACTATCTAGCCACCACGAATTGGATGGGGCTTCAGATAGATTGGATTCACAAACCAGTGCCAAAGAATCAATACCTGTCTGCTCACGTTTAGATAGCCAGTTCTTATATTTAGCGCAGTCTTTCTTCATGTGACCCCTTTTCTTGCAAAAGAAACATCGGTCACTATCCTTCTTAAAGGATGCTTTCTTTGGACCCAATTTTCCAGATTGACTAGTGGTGGGACGAGTATCTTTAGGAGTATGAGATTTAGGACCTTGCCCTTCCTATTGTGGAACTAGTGGCAACCATGGCAAAGTTTCCTGCTTCTTCTTCAATTTTTCTTCCTCTGATACCGCTCTAAGATCAAATCATTTATAGACCAAGCCTCATCCTGTGAGTTGAAGTTGGTCTTGATGATCCCAAACTCAGAGGGAAGGGTATTCAGGGCTTGATGCACCAACACGTTTTCAGAGATTACTGTACCTAAGGCATTTATTTTTGTATGCAAATCCAGCATTCTTAGGATGTAATCCCTAACACCTCCCATACCCGTATACTTCATATTAAAAGCTGCTGGATGAATGTTCCAACCTGAGCATTAGAAGATACTCGGTACCTGGCTTGCAGGGCTTCCATCATTTGTTTGGCGGTGCAGTCAGTTGGGAGGCCACTCTGCAAATGTTCCTGTATGGATCTCTTCAATGACAGCAACAGATCCTGTTGCTCTTTTCCCAGGCGGCAAATGCGCCTTTTCAGGCTCTGCACTGGTCTCCTCTCGAGATCAGCAGGTCTATCTTCATTAAGAGCAATATGAACATCAGCCAATTCCATAGCAAACAGAAAATCCTCCCTCCATCTCTTGAAGTTTGAACCATTTAGAACCTCTATGGTAACGGTGTTGCCATTCACAGAAAAGGTGACTGAAAAATAAGTAATATTTACCATTAGCATTATGTAAGCACAGTGTAACTTTAAATCCTTAAAGTACACATTTCAGAGAATTACACACATCATCATATAATCACCTTTGGGCAGAATACATGACATGCAATTGTAAATTCCCTACATGACAACGACCATGAGAATATATTCCAATTTTTCGTGAAACACCACCTTTGGGTGTATGAATCACTAGAATCGGTCATTTCCCAATCATATGTTGTTCATGTACCCCTCCATGGTCTGACACACAATCACCTCCTTTGGGAGTATGACCATGTATCAAAACAGGAGACATCCCACCACAATGTGAGACTGATATTTCTCCAATTCAACTGAGTGTGCCACTTTGGCGGTCACAACCCAATCAAATCTTTGAAACTCTCTCACACCAGGGATATAAACTTCATGCCTTACATTTGCCATGTGGTGTGATTTCAAACTTGATGACATGGGCAATTGTCATTGAAATCACAACCAGTGCTAATGGAATTGCTTACTCATTTATGAGTCTCAATTTTGTCAGTGCTCAATTAAAATTCTACACATTCCTTATGCGGTATTCTATATTGAGCCAACCATTATTTCCCAAAAACCATATGGAAATAATCAAATAATTGAAAATGACGAAAATGCCCCTGATATTATACTTGCACAAGGGTTTTTCGCATTTTTCAAGACCTTAAAAGGCTCAAAAAAATTAAATTGAATATACCACAGTGTAGGGAATTTCCATACGAGCACAGGGGTGAAAAAATCACCCCAAACGAAGCCTTGACGCGCCCACCACACTTGATACCAGTTGACTGTTGGACCATTGGACCGGGTCGTCAAAGGGTCGGGTCGACCCGGTAAAACAGGGTCGGGTTGACCCCGTCAACACCCGGTCGGGTTCGGTTGACCCGGTCCGACGACCGGGTCAGCCGCCACGTGGCGCCCCGAGGCTTCGCACGTGGCGCCTTACAACGGTACCACGTGGCAAGCGGCGCCCCTCGGTGACGTCAGATGACGTCACCGACACATATTAAATGTGTTGGGCGCGTGAGTGTCACGCGCCTAGTCCTTTGGCGCGTGAGTTCCACGCACCGCCGCGGTCCGTGGCTTTAGGCCGCGTGTGGCGGCGCGTAAGGACTCCTATGGCGGCCGGCGACCCATCATTTTGACCGTCTCGACGAGACGAACCCAAATATGCCATCAAAATCAGATTTCAGCATCCAAAAATTCACGAAATCAAGGCAGAATCCTTATGCGCTAAAACCGAGCTACGGCGGCTCTAATACCAACTGTTGGCCGTCGATTCCGACACCCTAGGACCTCCGTAGTCGTATTCTAACAACAATATAGCCGTGATATCGAATTGGCGTACCTGACTTCGCTTCCATGGCCGATTGACCCGCAAAATCGACGAACCGAGCTAGGACTCTTCCCCTTTATGCCCTCCGAACCGCCTGGCGTCGATGGATCGGCCTCACCTCGTCACTCTCTCTCTCTCATGTGCCTTATGGAGGAGATGGAGGCGGAAATGGCATGAAGAATAGGCTAAAGGGGGGGTTCCTAGCCTTATATAACCTTCGGCTGGGCCCTTCCATCACGGCCAGGCCGGAATTCGGCCCACACCAACCAAGCCCATATTCGGCCCGTTAAGAATCCTCAAATCCTTCATTTATTAAACCAATACCGTATACGGTAAATTAATACCGTATACGATCAATTACAATTACAATTAAGGCGAGCCACATACGGAAATTCCAACAGTCCATGCTTCATCGAATAGAGAAAACAAAATACCCTAGAATCCATTCATAAGCCATGACTTCGGTGCCGACCATAGGCCGAAGAGACTACGAGGATTACATAAGTCTCTTGCCCGATTGCCTAATCCATCATTTCTTATCCTTTTTGCTCAAAAGGGATGTCGTCAGAACTTGTGTTTTGTCGAACAGATGGCAGTCTGTTTGGACCACCGTCTCGGATCTCAAGTTCTCCATCTCCTCTTACGATGACTCATATGTGGACAGGGTTTGACGCTATATGGGTGGCGAAAGGTCAAAAAGTTCCACCTTAGCATCAGATCAAAGTACTTCTATCCTCTAAGATTTATTCATGGGTTCACTTTGCGATTGATCATCAAGTGGAAGAACTTCTTGGCAACTTGAATTGATGGGCAGATTACACGCTGTCTTCATTGCTTTATGATTGCTCTTCGTTCACTAAGCTATGTTTGAGTGGCTGTCGTTTCTTACCCAGCGAAAGTATTGATTAGAGTTCGCTTAAGTCCTTGTCCATTCAAGATGTGAACTTGAGTGATGATGTGCTTCGGAAAATTTTGATGGGCAGCCCTGTTCTTGAATACTTGAAATTGAAAAGATGCTGGGATGTACAAGGAATTCATTCGAGAAGTTTGAAAGAGTTAGTGATTGATGATGTTAATGGGGGATTCCCTTTGGAGGTATTTGCTCTCCCTTTGGGGATTTGGACTCCTAGTTTGCTGTCGTTGCATGTGACTGGATATGAGATAATAAGAATTGTTGACGCATCTTCGTTAGTTGAAGCCGAATTAGATTTCGACACAGCAAAATTAGATTGCTCCTTGCTAAAGGAAAGTCTTTCCAAGCTGCAGAATGCTAATCGAGTTCAGCTTGGTGCCTGGTGCCTTTGGGTGAACATAATCATCTTTCTTCTTGATGGACATTATCTTTCCTTTTGACGCGGTTAGGTTATGGGGCCCCTGAAGGTAGAAGACGTGCAGTTTTCGTTGTCGAATTGCAAGTCTCTCACGCCACACATTTAGCTTTCCTGCTATAGCAAATATGCTAGAAGCTACACCAAATTTGGAGAAGCTCGTCATAATTTTTGAGTCACCTGATTGTGTCTCGTAGAAGACGTGCAGTTTGAGGACTATTAACACACCAAAGTCAAGAGTGATTGAGATATTGACCAAGCACAAAGCCTCCATGTTAGTCAATGGCTCTTTCGTCACGTTCAGTGGATTCGATCGAACTCATTTTGATACGAACATTTGTGTTCCAGCTTAAACGTCTAACGTCCGATGACTTGTGACTCATCATCTCTATTAGGCATCTAATGCTCAATAGCGAGACTACGAACACACTGGTTTTAACAAGCTCGTGGATGCCCAATCCACGAGCCTTTGACCATGAACCAATTTGAAGATCAGAGACTAATTGATGATCCGTCACACATATTCTTGACGTACGCCATTACGTCACCATCCGTATCCGTGCTATGTGGCATTGATGTCAGCACGTACATCGCAACTAACCGTCGCACGTGGGCATGTGAGGCCCACACGCACCACCGTCTCCCGGCGTATGTGGCGCATGCAGCCTCCTTCGGCGGCTGCTAGAGGTGGTCAATCACTCTCCGAACTCGTGTTGACAAGCACATTCCAAATATGCAATCATATTTCAGTTTTACCAAACCAATTTTTTGTAAAATGCCATAAAACATACTGACTTTGGACAAAATAGGAAAACAAATAAACAAGCTCTGATACCAATGAAGAAAATGAATGCCTTGTTTCTAAACAAAACATGTGCGGAAGAACATGCTCTCACTTATATCATTAATCAGACGACACATCACACGAGGAATATACCGTATTATCCATAGATTAGATGTTGCTTTACAATTCAGAGAATTTCCTCACTTTGATCTTGTTCTATAGTTGAGAGGGAGAGCGTCATTCTATCGTCGTCATTTTCTGTCTTTGATAACTGATGTAAAAGGGGGAGATGAATAATGGGGAGAAGATACGTGACTTTTCTACATTAAGAAAGATAATTGTCATGGCCATTATCTATGGATTGGGTGTAGTTGTCCGCATGGGCAGCATACCGTAAGTCCCATACTCCAACACAAAGTAAGATGAAAAAAATGAAGATGCATGTGATATATAAGAAAATCGATAATTTTATTAGAACCATTAGGGCACTAATTTAATGAAATCAACGAAGAAATTCACTTAATTTCTAAGAAAATTTTACAAATTAATAATTGTAGCTTATGTCAAATAAAGCTTTTGTATATCTTGTTACCCAGAGATTATATAGTTAACGTCTTCTTTTTAAAACAATTGTCCATTCATCGTGAAATTGGGATTCATCTCAAGTTGCGGATAAAGAAAGATAAGCTCAAGTCTTAACCTAGCCAATGAAGAACTGAACGAAAATTACAGTTAGAGCGCAAGACATGCATAAGCATGTCCACCTCGTATAACTTAAATTTATCTTCAAAAATGTCACTAAGTATTAGACTCTTCTTTCTGATTTTTCTATCATATTTCCAATTTAACTAAATTTTATGTTTACAAATTTATGCTGGCTTTTATATGTGTGACCTTACAAAACTTTTCCCTTTTCGGTACTTCTACGCAATGCAGAATCATAGAAATAATATAAGCACAACACTAGTGAAATCATAGGTGACAAACAACATATATATGTCCCATACATGCATAAGGTGCATTTAAAATATAACCATGTCATATATAAAATTTTATATATCCAAATATGCCCAAGTAAAGTGTAGGCCATGTAATTGGTATATAGTTTGAGTCACTCCTTAGAAAATGATTCCGATGCTTGCCAGACTTCGCTTTCTCTTAACGTATAAATGTCACATGGCCGAACATTTGTCATTCTTTTACCGCTTATTCTATATCATTGACCAATTTTTATCTCTTCTTAAATTTAGATGAACTTTTTTTTAAATAAAATTCTTAAAAGATGTTTATATGCATAGTTTAAAAAAATATCATGATAGTTAAGTCATCCATTTAATTTAATATTTTTACCTCTCTGGGTTTGAAATTCGATAATATATGTTGAAAGAAATTTTACTAAGATATATTTTGGATTTGACTCATGTTGATGAGACTATCCATTCAATTTAAAGTTAAAGTAAAACAAGAAGCATCTATAAACATGCCAAATAGAAAAAAAAATGTGGGTAGATGTAAATGTAACTGATAATGGCAAACTCATATGATAATGTGATAAAAAAAAGAACATTAATGATTAAAAATTTGTTAATTATCTTTTTCATTATATTTGCATAAAACTCCATATAATATTAACTCAATCTAAATAAACCACTAGAATTATTTAAAGAAATATAATATATATTGTATAAAAGAAAAACGAAAATAAAATATAGTACAGTTGTTTGTTATGATATTATTTATAATTTTCAAATAATGCTTATTTCATTCAGCTGTTAAAATAGTATTTGATAAAATTCACTTTAATTGAAGATAATCAGAAAATCATTTAAAAATTGAAAAGTTATATCTTCTAAAAGCAGAATATAAAACCGAAATATGTCGCAACAGTGAAAAATGTAATATAAGGCGTAGCCTACTACATTAAGTGATCAATTTTTTTTAAAAAAAGTGTGATAAAATTGCAGTTAGTAACAAAAATCACTTTATTCCAATAATCGTAATAGTCTTAACATATCTACAAAGAAATTGTCTTATTTCCTGTTTCTCAATCAATTTAATATAATTCCAATAGAGATTAAAAAACAATAACAATCAAGGAAAGAATACATGGTATACGTAAAAGAATTCAAAGTGACTAAAGGTATATTTGGCAATGATTATGATTCTCTGATTTTATTCCCTGAAATAGAAAATATTAGAAACCTCTTTGGTAACGTAGATGATACTGATGCTCAAATTCTCTGATTTTGTTCTTGAAAATAGATTTGGAGCAAAAAAAAAAAAAAAAAAATATTGATTCTTGGTTCCAGAATCATTTTTGAGAAAGGCCAACAGCGTGCTCTCACTTTCTTACCTCAACCCAATAAAAATAAGGAAACCTCAGAGAAGAATGCTCGACCAGCGACCTCCCTTCATGTGTCCGCTGCTCCCATCGCTTAACCAACCAACTCCACTGCTGCCATATGTCACCAACCGTCGGTGCCACTAGTCACTGCCTCTAATCGTTGGAGAAAAAGGGAAATAAATAGAAAATAAAATTAATATAAAAACACATTCTAAAAAATAAAAAATAATTTTTAAAAATGAAATTAAAAAATTTCACTAGATTGGTATTGCATGGAAGTTTTTTAGCAATATCTTTTTTCTTAAAAAAAATATGAGAAACAAATATTCCATTATTTGGTTAAATATAGAAATGTTTAAGTAATTTAAGTGCAAATTACTTATTGAGCTTATGCTCTTTCTTAAGGATCTTCCATGTGAATTTATGCTCCACGAAATAAATAGACTAATTATAAACTATGCATGATCTATATTCATTTTAATTTTTAATAGTGACGCTATATAGGTTGACTTTGTAGTGACATGACTTAATTATTTTACTTAAAAAAAAATTGGGAAAAGAAATTATTCCTGTAAATAGTAATTTTGTGCAGTTACCAAACACATTCTTGTTTAGAGAAAAAAAAAATTTGTGCACTTACTAAATGTGTTCTAATTCTCTAGAACTCGTTCAAGAAACAGAATCCAAAAAAATCAATTCTGAACAAAACTGATCTTTTGGGTGAGAATCATTGCCAAACACACACTAAGAGGAAAAGACATTGATCTTAGAACAAACTAAACAATTCAGTGCACCAACCATGATGTAATTTTTCCTAGGAAAGCATCACCCCAGTAAAACGGATGTGATTAGGAAATCTAAGCTCAGTGCAAAGATTTAGGACACGCATGGTAACACTTCTGGAATAGAAATCTATTTGGTAATATAACTTTTGAAGTAGAAATTCATTTGGTTACGAAAGCTTTATTTTTCTGCTTTTAAAGCATTTTTTTGCTCCAAAAGTAGTTTTGGAGTCACTGGAAGCAGGTAAAAAAAATACTAATCTCCAGATGTAGAAAAATCAATTTTTTCTTAGAAGAAAGTAGAAAAATCAACTTCTGATTAGAAGTTGATTTCTAGAGCAGAAGTGTTGCCAGCGCACCCTTAAATTCTAAACTAATTGAATTTTTTTTTCTGCACTCATTTAAAAATGGGGAGGCTATTTCCAGCACTAAATCCACTCGTTTTCACTAAAAGACGTTATTGCCATTATTGATTCAATTGAAATTTAAAGTGGTGATCCAAATTTATCCGCTTTCCTTCTTCTGCCAGTATTTCATATTTTTCTGTAGGATGTAATGTTATAATTTAGAATATCATATGATAGGTAACGGCCGTAGGAGCGCTACCGTCAACTTACCACTTCCTATTTATCACTTGGGATATTTCCTCATATGCTTTCCATTAGCCTGCCTAGTCTACATCGTTTCGATATGTTATCACTTACACATCTGAACATTTAATCCCCACAGGTGATAACAGCTATCCCCCCACTAAGTTTCCTTAAAACTAGCTTTTATTCCCTAATATTCCTTAGTCGAAGTAAGTTTGCAATTAACAATGTCTTAGATATTCAACACATAATAAAGGAAATGAAAAGGAACCCTAACGAACAGTTCACACAATTCAAACTCAGGGATCAAAAATAGACACGAATATCAAATCCTTTAAAAATTGTGTTTGAGCCTTCATTTGGTTCAACAATTATTCACCAAAAATTCCTCTTTCTCTCCATTGTCAACTAAAACTCGCATTTAAGGTTCATAGGATCATCTATTGCCACAATTCACATGACCAGTCGATACATGTTTCAAAACCCAATACAACCCTTCTTTTTCACACAGCGCCCTTTAAATTGCTTTGTTTCCACCCCAATACATCTCCAAATTGCTGTCTAAACACCTCAATCATCCTCCAGATACAAAAATTATTTAAAATAATAACATATATTGTATAAAAGAAAAAACGAAAATAAAATAAAGTACAGTTGTTTGTTATGATATTATTTATAATTTTCTAACGCTTATTCATTACACTGTTAAAATAGTCTTTAATAAAAATCACTAATTGAAGATAATCAGAAAATCATTTAAAAATTGAAACTATGTCTTGTAAAAGCAGAATATAAAACCAAATATGTCGCAACAGTGAAAAATGTAATATGAGGTGAAGCCTACGACATTAAGTGATCAAATTTTTTTTTAAAAAAAGTGTGATAAAATTGCATTTAGTAAGAAAAAATCAATTCCAATAATCGTAATAGTCTTAACATATCTACAAAGAAATTGTCTTATTTCCTGTTTCTCAATCAATTTAATGCAATTCCAATAGAGATTTAAAAAAAATAACAATCAAGGAAAGAATATATGGTATACGTAAAAGAATTCAAAGTAACTAAAGGCATGTTTGGTAATGATTATGATTCTCTAATTCTATTTCCAGAAATAGAAAAAGATTAGAAAATTGGTAAAGTAAATGATTCCGATGCTCAAATTCTCTAATTTTGTTTCAAAAATAGATTTGTAGCAAAAACAAGAATGAAAAAGATGTTGATTCTTTGTTCCAAGTCATTTTTGAGAGAAGGCCAACAGCGTGCTCTCACTTTCTTCCCTTGACCCAATAAAAATAGGAAACCTCGGAGAAGACCGCTCGACTAGTGACCTCCCCTCACTTGTCCGCCGCCCTGTCGCTTGATTAGCCAACTCCACCACTGCCATATGCTGCCACTACTGCTATCGTACGTCACCGACCGTCAGTGCCACCCAATTTCCATTT
>JAGVVM010019870.1:0-15110 GCA_019149425.1 Psidium friedrichsthalianum
CTTTCTGATTTTTCTATCATATTTCCAATTTAACTAAATTTTATGTTTACAAATTTATGCTGGCTTTTATATGTGTGACCTTACAAAAACTTTTCCCTTTTCGGTACTTCTACGCAATGCAGAATCATAGAAATAATATAAGCACAACACTAGTGAAATCATAGGTGACAACACATATATATGTCCCATACATGCATAAGGTACATTTAAATATAACCATGTCATATATAAAATTTTATATATCCAAATATGCCCAAGTAAAGTGTAGGCCATGTATTTGGTATATAGTTTGAGTCGCTCCTTAGAAAATGATTCCGATGCTTGCCAGACTTCGCTTTCTCTTAACGTATAAATGTCACATGGCCGAACATTTGTCATTCTTTTACCGCTATTCTATATCATTGACCAATTTTTATCTCTCTTAAATTTAGATGAACTTTTTTTAAATAAAATTCTTAAAAGATGTTATATGCATAGTTTAAAAAAATATCATGATAGTTAAGTCATCCATTTAATTTAATATTTTTAGCTCTCTGGGTTTGAAATTCGATAATATATGTTGAAAGAAATTTCTACTAGATATTTTTGGATTTGACTCATGTTGACAGACTATCCATTCAATTTAAAGTTAAAGTAAAACAAGAAGCATCTATAAACATGCCAAATAGAAAAAAAAATGTGGGTAGATGTAAATGTAACTGATAATGGCAACTCATATGATAATGTGATAAAAAAATAAGAACATTAATGATTAAAAATTTGTTAATTATCTTTTTCATTATATTGCATAAAACTCCATATATATTAACTCAATCTAAATAAACCACTAGAATTATTTAAAGAAATATATATATATTGTATAAAGAAAAACGAAAATAAAATAAAGTACAGTTGTTTGTTATGATATTATTTATAATTTTCAAATAACGCTTATTTCATTCAGTGTTAAAATAGTATTTGATAAAAATTCACTTTAATTGAAGATAATCAGAAATCATTTAAAAATTGAAAAGTTATATCTTCTAAAGTTAATATAAAAAATATGCCAACAGTGAAAAATGTAATATAAGGCATAGCCTCTACATTAAGTGATCAATTTAAATTGTGATAAAGTGCAAGTATACCCACATTGTAAGTTGGTTTGCGCCAGTTCCTTTCAGAGAGATCATTTTAAAAATTCTAGGCGTTGGTGATTAATGTTGTTCTTCCTCTCGAACTAGTCGTCTCAGTGTTTGAGAAAGCTCATAACATCTCGTTATCAAAAAAAAATGTGTAGTAACAAAAATCACTTTATTCCAATAATCATAATAGTCTTAACATATCTACAAAGAAATTGTCTTATTTCCTGTTTCTCAATCAATTTAATGCAATTCCAATAGAGATTTAAAAAAAATAACAATCAAGGAAAGAATATATGGTATACGTAAAAGAATTCAAAGTAACTAAAGGCATGTTTGGTAATGATTATGATTCTCTAATTCTATTTCCAGAAATAGAAAAAGATTAGAAACTTATTTGGTAAAGTAAATGATTCCGATGCTCAAATTCTCTAATTTTGTTTCAAAAATAGATTTGTAGCAAAAACAAGAATGAAAAAGATGTTGATTCTTTGTTCCAAAGTCATTTTTGAGAGAAGGCCAACAGCGTGCTCTCACTTTCTTCCCTTGACCCAATAAAAATAGGAAACCTCGGAGAAGACCGCTCGACTAGTGACCTCCCCTCACTTGTCCGCCGCCCTGTCGCTTGATTAGCCAACTCCACCACTGCCATATGCTGCCGACTACTGCTATCGTACGTCACCGACCGTCAGTGCCACCAATTTCCATTTCTAATCGTCGGAGAAAAAATGAAAATAAAATTAACATAAAAACACATTCTAAAAAATAAAAAATAATTTTTAAAAATGAAATTAAAAAAATTTCACTAGATTTGTATTGCATGGAAGTGTTTCAACAATATCATTTTTCTTAAAAAAATGAGAAACAAATATTCCATAATTTGGTTAAACGTAAAAATCTTTATGTAATTTAAGTGCAAATTACTTATTGAGCTTATGCTCTCTCTTAAGGATCTTCCATGTGAATTCATGCTCCACGAAATAAATAGACTAATTATAAACTATGCATGATCTATATTCATTTTAATAGTGATACTACATAGGTTGACCTTGTAGTGACATGACTTAATTATTTCATTTAAATGAAAAAAATTGGGAAAAGAAATTGTTCCTGGAAATAATAATTTTATGCAGTTTCCAAATACATTTTTGTTGCGAGAACAAAAATTTTGTGCAGTTACCAAATGTGTTCTAATTCTCTAGAACTCGTTTAGGGAATAGAATCCAAAAAAATTCAATTTTGAACAGAATTGATCTTTTAGATGAGAATCGTAGGAAAAGACACTGATCTTAGAACAAACTAAACAATTCAGTGCACCAACCATGATGTAATTTTTCTTAGGAAAGCATCACCCCCACTAAAACTGATGTGATTAGGAAATCTAATCTCAGTGCAAAGATTTAGGGACATATGGTAACACTTTTAGAGGAAAAATCTATTTGGTAATATAACTTCTGACATAGAAATTCATTTGGTTATGAAAAATTCATTTTTATACTTTTAAAGCATTTTTTGGCTCCAATAGTTTTGGAATCACTTGAAGCAGGTAAAAAAAAATACTTTTCTCCAGATGTAGAAAAATCAATTTTTTCTTAGAAAAAGTAGATTTCTAGAGCAAAAGTGTTGCCAAGCGCACCCTTAAATTCTAAACTAATTGAATTTTTTTTCTGCACTCATTTAAAAATAAGGGAGGCTATTTCCAGCCCATACAACTAAATCCACTCGTTTTCCCTCAAAAGACGTTATTGCCATTATTGATTCAATTGAAATTTAAAGTGATGATCCAAATTTATCCGCTTTCCTTCTTTTGCCAGTATTTCCTATTTTTACGTAGGATGTAATAGTTCTAATTTAGAACATCATATGATAGGTAATTGCCGTTAGGATTTAACTGAAATTCAAAGTGGTGGTTCCAAATTTATCAACTTTCTTCTTTTGTCAGTATTTTCTATTTCAATGAAGGATTTAGTTGTCATAATTTAGAATATCATATGCTTTCCCCCCCCCCTCTCTCTCTCTTCTCTCTCTATATATATATATCTAAATGTGTTTTACCATGCATATTCAAGGCACTACATTTTTATTTTAAAATTTGGATTTTACCTCTGTATATATTAGCTTTGTCGTAGGCAGAAATTTCCATTAAGAACCTAGTTCTTTTCCACGATATCAAACAATCTATGTATTTATGGTCAAGTGAAGTTTAAACATTAACAACATCTTGAACAATTCAACACAAATAAATTAGTCAAATAGGAAACCCTTCGTAGGAAACTCCTTTACTCAATTCAACATGACGCAGGGATCAAATTATTTACAAAGAAATCGAGTCTATTTAAAAATAAATTAAAATACTAGATTACTTGAACATTATAAACTCAGCAGGTTCTTAGAATGTTCAATGATAGAAGACACTAATTCACTTTTAAGCTTTAATGATATACATATTTAACAACATCCCCGCCCTCGCCGCCAACTCTAAAGAGCTTTTCTTTTTATAGAGGGCCCTTTTTTCCCCCTTTGTGGCCACAAAAATACATCTTGAATTCCTTCTTTCAAAGAAAGTACATCATGGTGAGTGAATTACATCAAAAACCAGCAAGGATGACAATTTCCAAAACACCTGCAATGCTAATTAATTAGGACAAAAATTGTGCGCAAGGCACGCGATCAGCAACTATCAGCAACGTTGCTGAACGTGTGCCAGTGTTGCTGACCGTTGTGCACTTGCACACCCACGATCAGTTTGCTGATCGTGGGGTTCATTGTCACGATCAGCATTTGCTGATCGTGAGTTTCGTTGCGCCTTTTCTTTTCTTTGAAAAAAAAAAAAAGGACAGTAACACATGCACTCTGGCTGTGCGCAGAGTGGGTGAGCCATTTTTGTGTGAAAAAGAGACAAAAGTTTTCACTTACTTTTGTTCTCACAATGATCAAGAATATTGAGAGTTGGGAGAATTGATTCAACAAGATTTCTAGCACGATTATAGTGGTGATTCTTGCGAGTTCGTTCTTCCGTTCGATGTTGTGATTAGTGGTATATCTGAACTAGAGGTTCGATGTTTGTGGAGCTCGAACCGAAAAATATCCTAACCAGCTTATTTCAAGCACTCTACGAGAGGTAATTCGTTAAATCACCTGCGTTTAATTTGATTTTTCATTCAAACTTACGAACAACGCCTCTAAGGATATATGTATAGATTTTATTTTCGCCGCGTTTATAATTATTATTTTGTCTATACATGTTACGTGTATCCCAATAGCTATTTGCAACCCCATACAACTAAATCCAATCATGCTCACTAAAGAGACGTAATTGCCGTTAATGATTCAACTGAAATTTAAAGCAGTGGATCCAGATTTATCCACTATCCTTCTTTTGTCAGCATTTTCTATTTCAACGTAGCATGTCATATGTTTTCTTCTCTCTTCTTCTAACAATTTCTGAGTGGGTTTTACCATGCATATTTAAGGCATTGTGTTTTTATTTTAAATTAAATTCACCTATGTACATGTTAGTTTGTCACAGAGAAATTCCCATAATAAACCTAGTTCTTTTGGACGTTGTCAAATAATCTTTGCATTTATTGTCAAGCAGAATCGAATGAAATTTGAACATAAACAACATTTTAAACAATTCAACTTGTATAAACTAGTCATATAGGAAACCCCCTTTTAGGAAAATCCTTTTACACAATTTAGCATGAAAAGAATTGGATCCAAAATTGGAAGCTCTATTTTAGAAAATTTAGTCAATTTAGGAAGCACTCAAACTTGGAAACCTATTCAAATTAGGAAAGTTTCTTCTTGAGGTTCAAACTCAAGTCATTTTTTCAACAGATACAATGTACAATGAATAAATGTTGATTGAGTACATATTGAGAGAATAATCTGGTTGGTTGATTACGCCTGGTGTGTGGAGGATGCATGAGATTTTTTTTTCTTTTTTGGGGGATTTGAAATGATAATAGAATTTTTGCATTAAGCATAGTATAAGACTTTGAACTTCCTCCTGTATCGTAGCATAAATCTGAGCCATAACATTACAAAGAGTGGGTGACCATGCACAAGCTCGTGCGTCACTGAATAGAGAAAAACAGACACCCTAGAAACCATTCATAAGCCATGGCATGTACAATGTGGCAGGCCACAGGCCGAAATAATTGTGAGGACTACATCAGTCTATTGCCCGATTGCCTAATCCACCACGTCTTCTCCTTTTTGCCCACGAGGGACGTCGTCAAGACTTGCATCTTGTCGAAAAGGTGGCGGTCTGTTTGGACCACCATTTCTGATCTCAGGTTCGACTCTTTCGACGATTATTCAATTGTGAACAAAGTTTTGACGCACTATGTGAGGCCTAAGGTGACAAAGTTCCACCTTGACATCAGATCAAAGCAGGACTTCTGCCACTCTACCATTGACTCATGGGTTCACTTTGCCATTGATCATCAAGTCGAGGACCTTCTCCTCATCGTGAATATTTATTGGGAGCTTTACACATTGTCTCCATCGATTAATCGTTGCTCTTCGTTGACTAAGCTATATTTGAGAGGCTGTGGTTTCTCATCCAGTGATTGTATTAGTTGGAGTTCGCTCAAGTCCTTGACCATTCAAAACGTGAGCGATGATGTGCTTCGGAAGATTTTGATGGGCAGCCCTGTTCTTGAATACTTGAATTTGATAAGTTGCGGGGGTGTAAGAAGAATTCATTCAAGAAGCTTGAGAGAGTTGGTAATCGATGCTCTTATTGTGGAATCCCTTGTGGAGATCTCGACGCCTTGTCTGCTGTCATTGCGAGTGAGAGGCGATCATTTTCATGAGATGATAAGAATTATTGAAGCACCATTCTTAGTCATTGCAGAATTAGATTTTGACGGTCCAGTCAAATCAGATTACTTCCTGCTAAAGCAAATACTACGCAAGCTGCAGAACACTACTCAAATTCTTTTGGGCGCTTGGTGCCTTCGGGTGAGCCAAATCATCTTGCTTCCTAATGGACATCATCTTTTTCATGTAGTTTTTCACTTAGGATAGTGGACATTAATCTACCTAAATTTATGGATGTTTTGGGATTACACTGTTGGAATTGTCTATGAGAAAAAAAGACATGCTGGTTTGTGAAGTACCTAAGAGAAGTCTAGTCTATATTTTATCATTCCAAGTTATTGCTAACATAACAAAGAGAAGGATGTGACCCTCTGCAAACTTTTTTTCGGTTGATCTGACTTTACCTTTTCACGTGGTTAGGTTATGTGGCCTCTGAAGGTAGAAGACATGCAGGTTTTGCTGCCAAATTGCAAGTCTCTAACTCTGCACATTCCATTTTGGCAATTCAGCTTCCCTGCTATAGCAAATATGCTAGCAACTACACCAAATTTGGAGAAGCTTGTCATAATTTTTGAGCCATCTGATTGGGGCGATCTCTGGGTATACTCCTTGAACTCTCTAATCCATAGGTTTAGATAATGACCTCTGGGTATAAATTCTTCAAAGAATTAACTGGAATGTATCAGCCAAAGACCCCTCACTTCCCTTGTCTTCTCGAGTCCATGAACTAATGTCACCAGTATGCTGATCTTTTTGTATCATGATTGTTGCAACCTATGTTTCAAATGCTCCCCCTATAATGGCCCAAATGTTTCCCGAAAATCTCGCGGATTCTTTTTTTTTCTTTTCTTTTCCTTTTTTTCTTTTTTTGTGAAGGCCACTGGGTGATGAGAATTCAAGCGCATGCATCGATGAACTCGAGTGCCCATATTTTGGTATCCCTTATTTATGATTTCCTCTAATCTCATTATTGTAGGCTAGATATCTAATTTGACAAGGGATAATTCGTCTTTTAGGTGATTAAAACATGAAGGCATCAAAACTAAATCGTGTTTTTGTTAGAACATTTACTGTCTTTTATTCCCTGTGCAGTGTAAATCTGACTATAACTTTAGCAATGTTGATCATGAAAACTATTGGGGCATAAAGAAGAAGTACAAGAGTTGGGCTCGGCATCTCAAGAATATCGAGATATTTGGATTTTATGCTTGTTTAAGAATCAAATATGAGGAAGTGCTCGTGCTGGTAAAGTTTCTGCTCGGACATGCATCTGTTCTGGAAAATATGGTCATCAAAGTTAAGTCTGAGCGTGAGGCGGTTGATTCACACAGATTTCTTGAAGTGGCCCAACGACTTCAAAGTCTAGACAGAGCTTCTAAGCATGCTGCGGTTATACTCAATTATCTGGAAGAAGGGCTCGGAAAGCAGTAGAATACAGCAACAAAATGTTTGCGCATTGTCTATAAAAATACCTGATTGGAATAGGAACATTGGACGCCACAACATCAACTCGCTTCTCTACTGCTAGTAATGTCTCGTGTATGTTTTTCAGCGTTTTAAAGCAAGTTCTAGGATCGTATTTTGTCTGCAAATTGTTCTGGAACTCCCTTAGTTTGGGGACCTTTTTCCGAAGAGATTATTTGCCATCTTGTTTACTTAAAGATCTTGTCATGGAAACATCCGAGTGGCTTTTTTTTTTTTTCTCTTTCTTTTGATATCCTAAAAATTAGAAGAAAACCAAAAAAAAAGTCTGCCTATCTTATAGGATAGAGTAAAACGTCGAAATTATAGCACAGGGATCAAATTAGTTTCGAAGAAATCGAGTCTATTCAAAAGCAAAGATATAATATTAGAGTGATTGAAACATTATAAACTCAATGGTTCTTAGGGTTTTCAATGATTGCGGACGCTGATTCACTTTTAAGCTTTAATGATGCACATATTTAACAATACGTTCGCCCTTGCCGCTAACATGGGGGTGGCACAGCCCCCTCTAAAGAGCTTTTCTTTTTACTCAAGGCCCTGTTTTTTCCCTTTTTGGCCACAAGCATACCTCTTAAATTCCTTCTTTCAAACATGGTACATCATGGTGGGTGAATTGCATCTAAAACCAGCAATCCTTTAAAGGATGACAGTTTCCTAAATTCACCTGCAATGCTAATTAATTAGGACATGCATTTTCCATCTTTGCAATTATACTAACTTGTACATATGAAAATTCTAAAAGCCAGCTCCTAATATCATCCACAATACCTTCACCAAAATATATATACATATATATATATCATCGACAATAGTCTCAGCTTGCCAACTACATTCTGTCTTTTACATTCTTTACAGCATTTCCAATCACCTCAGCATCTCTTGTCATCACAAACTGCAACCGATCTTTTTGTTTTGCCAGAAGTATACCTTGTTTAATTGCTAATGCTTCAGTCACCTCAGCACAGCATGGACCTCCTTACTTTAACCGGATACGACTGATCTCCTACTATCCCTTACCATGACTGCGACCCCAACTTCTTTACTTTTACCAAAATAGCAACCGCAAAGTTTATCTTCATAGATCCCTCAGAAGGAGGATGCCATCTCCCCTGCTTGTTGCTCCTCTTACTCTGCCTACAGCCACCATTCATTTTCAAATTCCGAAGTTCATCAAATGGCATTTGTATTTTTCAAAGAAACTGGCTCTAGATTTTTTTTCCTCACTTTCCAGATATTCCTACATATAGACATTATTTCTATCGGTAACTCCTGTTTTCCAGCGGTCTTTTCAATATCTACAATAATCTTCATAAGCCTATCCATAATTTTCTTAAATACTCTGTTTGTTTAATCATACACATCTTTTGACTTTATGAAGATACTGTGTTGTACAGGTTGAACAGAGATTGAAGTTGAAGCTATTGGGATGATTCAGTAAAAGGAGTAGATGAGTCATTCTACTATCTTCCTCCTACGATAGTAAAGTTAGCAGCAATACATGATACAGGAAACTATTGAACCTCTTTGTCTAAGCCTTTATTTTCGGGAAAATAACCTTCCAAACAACCATCAAGAGCTACAGAAAACACGGGACCTGTTACACAAGATTGAAACTAACTAACAAAAGTTGCAGGGATCCCAATGGCCTTTAAACACTAAGAATAAAATCCCATGTCACAGAGTCAAAAGTCTTCATAATATCCGCTTCAATAAAGCATCTAGCCGGACAAAAGGACACTAACAGTGCCATAATTTTTATAGGGTGTTTTCTTTGATACCAAAAGCATTCACTGGCTCACTTAAGTGTCAAATTAGAAAAAGAACGATAACTTAAGTGTCTCCCATGAGAAATATCGGTCAAAATGATTAAGTGACTTTTATAATTAAAATTTTAATATAAGTTGGCATATTTTTTTAAAACTCCATTCCACATGGACGTGCAAAACAATGTCGCTCAATCTGACGTGGCTAGGTAGTGAAAAACAACATCGGTGGACCGAGTCCACCCATCCGATCGAAAAATGACGTCGCACTAGGGTTGTCAAAATAGGGCTTGGAGTTCCATTGTGGTTCAACGTTGGCCCGACTCCCAAATGACTCACCGTAACTATCGCTCGCTCGCTTTCTGTCGCTCTCACTCAGCCAGGTGCCTCATCCTCTCCCACTTGCTCCATTGGCTGGAAAAATTAGGGCTCAGAGGGAATTTGAGCTGCTTTCCGTGCTCCTGCTCTTCATTTGCAAGATTGAACTATTAAATTTGGGAGCAAACTGAATTAGGGTTTCGATTAGGGCACTAATTTAATCGTAAGATGGAAAAAAAATGAAGAGCAGGAGCACAAAGTAAGTCCATACTCCAACACAAAGTAAGATGTAAAAAAATGAAGATGCATGTGATATATAAGATAATCGATAACTTTATTAGAACAATTAGGGCACTAATTTAATGAAATGAACAAAGAAATCCACTTAATTTCTAAGAAAATTTTACAAATTAATAACTGTAGCTAATGTCAAATAAAGCTTTAATATATCTTGTTACCGAGAGATTATATAGTTAGCGTCTTCTTTTTAAAAATAATTATCCATTCATCGTGAAATTGTGACTCATCTCAAGTTATGGATAAAGAAAGATAAGCTCAAGTCTTAACCTGGCCAGTGAAGAACTGAACAAAAATTACACGTAGGGAGCAAGACATGCATAAGGATGCCTCGTATAACTTAAATTTATCTTCAAAAATGTCACTAAGTATCAGGCTCTTCTTTCTGATTTTTCTATCATATATCCAATTTAACTAAATTTTATGTTTACAAATTTATGCTGGCTTTTGTATGTGTGACCTTACAAAAATTTTCCCTTTTCGGTACTTCTACGCATAGGTAGGTCTAAATGCAGAATCATAGAAATAATATAAGCGACAACACTAGTGAAATCATAGGTGACAGACAACATATATATGTCCAATACATGCATAAGGTACATTTAAAGTATAACCATGTCATATATAAAAGTTTGCAAATCCAAATATGCCCAAGCAAAGTGTAGGCCATGTATTTGGTATATAGTTTGAGTCACTCCTTAGAAAATGATTCCGATGCTTGCCATACTTCGCTTTCTCTTAACGTATAAATGTCACTTGGCCAGACATTTGTAATTCTTTTGCCGCTTATTCTCCATATCAATAAACTTTAACCTACTGATATATCATTGACCAACTTTTATCTCTTGTTAAATTTAGATGAACTTTTTTTAAAATAAAATTCTTAAAAGATGTTTATATACATAGTGTAAACAAATATCATGATGGTTAAGTCATCCATTTAATTTAATATTTTTTACCTCTCTGGGTTTGAAATTCGATAATATATGTTGAAAGAAATTTTTACTAACGTATGTTTTGGATATGAGTTATTGTTGACAAGACTATCCATTCAATTTAAAGTTGAAGTAAAACAAGAAGCATATATAAACATGCCAAATAGAAAAAAAAATGTGGGTAGATCTAAATATAACTGATAATGGCAAACTCATTTGATAATGTGATCAACAAAAGAACATTAATGATTAAAAATTCGTTAATTATCTTTTTCATTATGT
Organism: Psidium friedrichsthalianum; assembly: GCA_019149425.1. Taxonomy (NCBI): domain Eukaryota; kingdom Viridiplantae; phylum Streptophyta; class Magnoliopsida; order Myrtales; family Myrtaceae; genus Psidium; species Psidium friedrichsthalianum. The sequence continues at coordinate 11,029 of JAGVVM010019870.1, forward strand.
TTGCATAAAACTCCATACGATATTAACTCATTCTAAATAAACCAATAGAATTATTTAAAGAAAAAAAATATATTGTATAAAAGAAAAATGAAAATAAAATAAAGTACAGTTGTTTGTTATGATATTATTTATAATTTTCAAATAACGCTTATTTCATTACACTGTTAAAATAGTATTTAATAAAAATTCACTTTAATTGAAGATAATCAGAAAATCATTTAAAAATTGAAAATTAATATCTTGTAAAAGCAGAATATAAAACCAAATATGTCGCAACAGTGAAAAATGTAATATAAGGCGAAGCCTACGACATTAAGTGATCAAATTTAAAAAAAAATGTTATAAAATTGCAGTTAGTAAGAAAAAATCACTTTATTCCAATAATCGTAATAGTCTTAACATATCTACAAAGAAATTGTCTTATTTCCTGTTTCTCAATCAATTTAATACAATTCCAATAGAGATTAAAAAAAACAATCAAGGAAAGAATATATGGTATACGTAAAAGAATTCAAAGTAACTAAAGGCATGTTTGGTAATGATTATGATTCTCTGATTCTATTCCAGAAATAGAAAAAGATTAGAAACTTATTTGGTAAAGTAAATGATTCCGATGCTCAAATTCTCTAATTTTGTTCCAAAAATAGATTTGGAGCAAAAACAAGAATGAAAAAAATGTTGATTCTTTGTTCCAAATCATTTTTGAGAGAAGGCCAACAGCGTGCTCTCACTTTCTTCCCTCGACCCAATAAAAATAGGAAACCTCGGAGAAGACCGCTCGACTAGCGACCTCCCCTCACTTGTCCGCCGCCCTGTCGCTTGATTAGCCAACTCCATCGCTGCCATATGCTGCCGACTACTGCCGCCGTACGTCACCGACCGTCAGTGCCACCAATTTCCATTTCTAATCGTTGGAGAAAAAATGAAAATAAAATTAACATAAAAACACATTCTAAAAAATAAAAAATAATTTTTAAAAATGAAATTAAAAAAATTTCACTAGATTTGTATTGCATGGAAGTGTTTTAGCAATATCATTTTTCTTAAAAAAAATGAGAAACAAATATTCCATAATTTGATTAAATATAAAAATGTTTAAGTAATTTAAGTGCAAATTACTTATTGAGCTTATGCTCTCTCTTAAGGATCTTCCATGTGAATTCACGCTCCACGAAATAAATAGACTAATTATAAACTATGCATGATCTATATTCATTTTAATAGTGATACTACATAGGTTGACCTTGTAGTGACATGACTTAATTATTTCATTTAAATGAAAAAAATTGGGAAAAGAAATTGTTCCTAGAAATAATAATTTTGTGCAGTTTCCAAATACATTTTTGTTGCGAGAACAAAATTTTGTGCAGTTACCAAATGTGTTCTAATTCTCTAGAACTCGTTTAGGGAATAGAATCCAAAAAAATTCAATTTTGAACAGAATTGATCTTTTAGATGAGAATCGTAGGAAAAGACACTGATCTTAGAACAAACTAAACAATTCAGTGCACCAACCATGATGTAATTTTTCTTAGGAAAGCATCACCCCCACTAAAACTGATGTGATTAGGAAATCTAATCTCAGTGCAAAGATTTAGGGACATGGTAACACTTCTAGAGGAAAAATCTATTTGGTAATATAACTTATGAAGTAGAAATTCATTTGGTTATGAAAACTTCATTTTTATACTTTTAAAGCATTTTTTGGCTCCAATAGTTTTGGAATCACTTGAAGCAGGTAAAAAAAATACTTTTCTCCAGATGTAGAAAAATCAATTTTTTCTTAGAAAAAGTAGATTTCTAGAGCAAAGTGTTGCCAAGCGCACCCTTAAATTCTAAACTAATTGAATTTTTTTTCTGCACTCATTTAAAAATAAGGGAGGCTATTTCCAGCCCATACAACTAAATCCACTCGTTTTCCCTCAAAAGACGTTATTGCCATTATTGATTCAATTGAAATTTAAAGTGATGATCCAAATTTATCCGCTTTCTTCTCTTTTGCCAGTATTTCCTATTTTTACGTAGGATGTAATAGTTCTAATTTAGAATATCATATGATAGGTAATTGCCGTTAGGATTTAACTGAAATTCAAAGTGGTGGTTCCAATTTATCAACTTTCTTCTTTTGTCAGTATATTTCTATTTCAATGAAGGATTTAGTTGTCATAATTTAGAATATCATATGCTCCCCCCCCCCTCTCTCTCTCTCTCTCTATATATATATATATATCAAATGCACCACATTTTTATTTTAAAATTTAGATTTTACCTCTGTATATATTAGCTTTGTCGTAGGCAGAAATTTCCATTAAGAACCTAGTTCTTTTCCACGATATCAAACAATCTATGTATTTATGGTCAAGTGAAGTTTAAACATTAACAACATCTTGAACAATTCAACACAAATAAATTAGTCAAATAGGAAACCCTTCGTAGGAAACTCCTTTACTCAATTCAACATGACGCAGGGATCAAATTATTTACAAAGAAATCGAGTCTATTTAAAAATAAATAAAATACTAGATTACTTGAACATTATAAACTCAGCAGGTTCTTAGAATGTTCAATGATAGAAGACACTAATTCACTTTTAAGCTTTAATGATATACATATTTAACAACATCCCCGCCCTCGCCGCCAACTCTAAAGAGCTTTTCTTTTTATAGAGGGCCCTTTTTCCCCCTTTGTGGCCACAAAAATACATCTTGAATTCCTTCTTTCAAAGAAAGTACATCATGGTAGTGAATTACATCAAAAACCAGCAATCCTTTAAAGGATGACAATTTCCAAAACACCTGCAATGCTAATTAATTAGGACAAAAATTGTGCGCAAGGCACGCGATCAGCAACTATCAGCAACGTTGCTGAACGTGTGCCAGTGTTGCTGACCGTTGTGCACTTGCACACCCACGATCAGTTTGCTGATCGTGGGGTTCATTGTCACGATCAGCATTTGCTGATCGTGAGTTTCGTTGCGCCTTTTCTTTTCTTTGAAAAAAAAAAAAAGGACAGTAACACATGCACTCTGGCTGTGCGCAGAGTGGGTGAGCCATTTTTGTGTGAAAAAGAGACAAAAGTTTTCACTTACTTTTGTTCTCACAATGATCAAGAATATTGAGAGTTGGGAGAATTGATTCAACAAGATTTCTAGCGCGATTATAGTGGTGATTCTTGCGAGTTCGTTCTTCCGTTCGATCGTGATTAGTGGTATATCTGAACTAGAGGTTCGATGTTTGTGGAGCTCGAACCGAAAAATATCCTAACCAGCTTATTTCAAGCACTCTACGAGAGGTAATTCGTTAAATCACCTGCGTTTAATTTGATTTTTCATTCAAACTTACGAACAACGCCTCTAAAATATATGTATAGATTTTATTTTCGCCGCGTTTATAATTATTATTTTGTCTATACATGTTACGTGTATCCCAATAGCTATTTGCAACCCCATACAACTAAATCCAATCATGCTCCCTAAAGAGACGTAATTGCCGTTAATGATTCAACTGAAATTTAAAGCAGTGGATCCAGATTTATCCACTATCCTTCTTTTGTCAGCATTTTCTATTTCAACGTATCATGTCATATGTTTTCTTCTCTCTTCTTCTAACAATTTCTGAGTGGGTTTTACCATGCTGTTTTTATTTTAAATTAAATTCACCTATGTACATGTTAGTTTGTCACAGAGAAATTCCCATAATAAACCTAGTTCTTTTGGACGTTGTCAAATAATCTTTGCATTTATTGTCAAGCAGAATCGAATGAAATTTGAACATAAACAACATTTTAAACGATTCAACTTGTATAAACTAGTCATATAGGAAACCCCCTTTTAGGAAAATCCTTTTACACAATTTAGCATGAAAAGAATTGGATCCAAAATTGGAAGCTCTATTTTAGAAAATTTAGTCAATTTAGGAAGCACTCAAACTTGGAAACCTATTCAAATTAGGAAAGTTTCTTCTTGAGGTTCAAACTCAAGTCATTTTTTCAACAGATACAATGTACAATGAATAAATGTTGATTGAGTACATATTGAGAGAATAATCTGGTTGGTTGATTACGCCTGGTGTGTGGGAGGATGG
>JAGVVM010019871.1:0-44566 GCA_019149425.1 Psidium friedrichsthalianum
AAAAAGACATTGATCTTAGAACAAACTAAACAATTCAGTGCACCAACCATGATGTAATTTTTCTTAGGAAAGCATCACCCCCACTAAAACTGATGTGATTAGGAAATCTAATCTCAGTGCAAAGATTTAGGACATATGGTAACACTTCTGGAAGAGAAATCTATTTGGTAATATAACTTTGACATAGAAATTCATTTGGTTATGAAAAATTCATTTTTATACTTTTAAAGCATTTTTTGGCTCCAATAGTTTTGGAATCACTTGAAGCAGGTAAAAAAAATACTTTCTCCAGACGTAGAAAAATCAATTTTTCTTAGAAGAAAGTAGAATAAGATTAGAGATTTCTAGAGCAGAAGTGTTGCCAACGCACCCTTAAATTCTAAACTAATTGAATTTTTTTTCTGCACTCATTTAAAAATAGGGGAGGCTATTTCCAGCACTAAATCCACTCGTTTTCACTAAAGAGACGTTATTGCCATTATTGATTCAATTGAAATTTAAAGTGATGATCCAAATTTATCCGCTTTCCTTCTTTTGCCAGTATTTCCTATTTTTACGTAGGATGTAATTGTTCTAATTTAGAATATCATATGATAGGTAATTGCCGTTAGGATTTAACTGAAATTCAAAGTGGTGGTTCCAAATTTATCAACTTTTTCTTTTGTCAGTATTTTCTATTTCAATGGAGGATTTAGTTGTCATAATTTAGAATATCATATGCTTTCTCTCTCTCTCTTTTTATATCTAAATGTGTTTACCATGCATATTCAAGGCACTACATTTTTATTTTAAAATTTAGATTTTACCTCTGTATATATTAGCTTTGTCGTAGGCAGAAATTTCCATTAAGAACCTAGTTCTTTTCCACGATATCAAACAATCTATGTATTTATGGTCAAATGAAGTTTAAACATTAACAACATCTTGAACAATTCAACACAAATAAATTAGTCAAATAGGAAACCCTTCGTAGGAAACTCCTTTACTCAATTCAACATGACGCAGGGATCAAATTATTTACAAAGAAATCGAGTCTATTTAAAAATAAAGATAAAATACTAGATTACTTGAACATTATAAACTCAGCAGGTTCTTAGAATGTTCAATGATAGAAGACACTAATTCACTTTTAAGCTTTAATGATATACATATTTAACAACATCCCTCGCCACCCTCAGCCGCCAACTCTAAAGAGCTTTTCTTTTTATAGAGGGCCCTTTTTCCCCCCTTTGTGGCCACAAAAATACATCTTGAATTCCTTCTTTCAAAGAAAGTACATCATGGTGGTGAATTACATCAAAAACCAGCCTTTAAAGGATGACAATTCCAAAACACCTGCAATGCTAATTAATTAGAACAAAAATTGTGCGCAAGGCACGCGATCAGCAACTATCAGCAACGTTGCTGAACGTGTGCCAGTGTTGCTGACCGTTGTGCACTTGCACACCCACGATCAGTTTGCTGATCGTGGGGTTCATTGTCACGATCAGCATTTGCTGATCGTGAGTTTCGTTGCGCCTTTTCTTTTCTTTGAAAAAAAGAAAGACAGTAACACTTGCACTCTGGCTGTGCGCAGAGCGGGTGTGCCATTTTTGTGTGAAAAAGAGACAAAAGTTTTCACTTACTTTTTTTGAACCGTATCTTAGTGACGGCGATGAGAGCAAGAGAGTGGGTAAGATGCCATTTTTGTGTTTCACGAGACTCGAACAGTTTTCACTTACTTTTGTTCTCACGGCGATCAAGAATATTGAGAGTTGGGAGAATTGATTCAACAAGATTTCTAGCACGATTATAGTGGTGATTCTTGCGAGTTCGTTCTTCCGTTCGATGTTGTGATTAGTGGTATGTCTGAACTAGAGGTTCGATGTTTGTGGAGCTCGAACCGAAAAATATCCTAACCAGCTTATTTCAAGCACTCTACGAGAGGTAATTCGTTAAATCACCTGCGTTTAATTTGATTTTTCATTCAAACTTACGAACAACGCCTCTAAAGATATATGTATAGATTTTATTTTCGCCGCGTTTATAATTATTATTTTGTCTATACATGTTACGTGTATCCCAATAGCTATTTGCAACCCCATACAACTAAATCCAATCATGCTCACTAAAGAGACGTAATTGCCGTTAATGATTCAACTGAAATTTAAAGCAGTGGATCCAGATTTATCCACTATCCTTCTTTTGTCAGCATTTTCTATTTCAACGTAGCATGTCATATGTTTTCTTCTCTCTTCTTCTAACAATTTCTGAGTGGGTTTTACCATGCATATTTAAGGCATTGTGTTTTTATTTTAAATTAAATTCACCTATGTACATGTTAGTTTGTCACAGAGAAATTCCCATAATAAACCTAGTTCTTTTGGACGTTGTCAAATAATCTTTGCATTTATTGTCAAGCAGAATCGAATGAAATTTGAACATAAACAACATTTTAAACGATTCAACTTGTATAAACTAGTCATATAGGAAACCCCTTTTAGGAAAATCCTTTTACACAATTTAGCATGAAAAGAATTGGATCCAAAATTGGAAGCTCTATTTTAGAAAATTTAGTCAATTTAGGAAGCACTTAAACTTGGAAACCTATTCAAATTAGGAAAGTTTCTTCTTGAGGTTCAAACTCAAGTCATTTTTTCAACAGATACAATGTACAATGAATAAATGTTGATTGAGTACATATTGAGAGAATAATCTGGTTGGTTGATTACGCCTGGTGTGTGGAGGATGCATGAGATTTTTTTTTCTTTTTTGGGGGATTTGAAATGATAATAGAATTTTTGCATTAAGCATAGTATAAGACTTTGAACTTCCTCCTGTATCGTAGCATAAATCTGAGCCATAACATTACAAAGAGTGGGTGACCATGCACAAGCTCGTGCGTCACTGAATAGAGAAAAACAGACACCCTAGAAACCATTCATAAGCCATGGCATGTACAATGTGGCAGGCCACAGGCCGAAATAATTGTGAGGACTACATCAGTCTATTGCCCGATTGCCTAATCCACCACGTCTTCTCCTTTTTGCCCACGAGGGACGTCGTCAAGACTTGCATCTTGTCGAAAAGGTGGCGGTCTGTTTGGACCACCATTTCTGATCTCAGGTTCGACTCTTTCGACGATTATTCAATTGTGAACAAAGTTTTGACGCACTATGTGAGGCCTAAGGTGACAAAGTTCCACCTTGACATCAGATCAAAGCAGGACTTCTGCCACTCTACCATTGACTCATGGGTTCACTTTGCCATTGATCATCAAGTCGAGGACCTTCTCCTCATCGTGAATATTTATTGGGAGCTTTACACATTGTCTCCATCGATTAATCGTTGCTCTTCGTTGACTAAGCTATATTTGAGAGGCTGTGGTTTCTCATCCAGTGATTGTATTAGTTGGAGTTCGCTCAAGTCCTTGACCATTCAAAACGTGAGCGATGATGTGCTTCGGAAGATTTTGATGGGCAGCCCTGTTCTTGAATACTTGAATTTGATAAGTTGCGGGGGTGTAAGAAGAATTCATTCAAGAAGCTTGAGAGAGTTGGTAATCGATGCTCTTATTGTGGAATCCCTTGTGGAGATCTCGACGCCTTGTCTGCTGTCATTGCGAGTGAGAGGCGATCATTTTCATGAGATGATAAGAATTATTGAAGCACCATTCTTAGTCATTGCAGAATTAGATTTTGACGGTCCAGTCAAATCAGATTACTTCCTGCTAAAGCAAATACTACGCAAGCTACAGAACACTACTCAAATTCTTTTGGGCGCTTGGTGCCTTCGGGTGAGCCAAATCATCTTGCTTCCTAATGGACATCATCTTTTTCATGTAGTTTTTCACTTAGGATAGTGGACATTAATCTACCTAAATTTATGGATGTTTTGGGATTACACTGTTGGAATTGTCTATGAGAAAAAAAGACATGCTGGTTTGTGAAGTACCTAAGAGAAGTCTAGTCTATATTTTATCATTCCAAGTTATTGCTAACATAACAAAGAGAAGGATGTGACCCTCTGCAAACTTTTTTTCGGTTGATCTGACTTTACCTTTTCACGTGGTTAGGTTATGTGGCCTCTGAAGGTAGAAGACATGCAGGTTTTGCTGCCAAATTGCAAGTCTCTAACTCTGCACATTCCATTTTGGCAATTCAGCTTCCCTGCTATAGCAAATATGCTGGCAACTACACCAAATTTGGAGAAGCTTGTTGTCACGCCCCGAACCTCCATGAGCGCGCGACACCTGCGCAACGAGGGTCGATACATGCGACGTCCCAGGACTGTCGCCGACCTTGAAATCTTAATATCCGAATTTTGCGCTAGCGGAAGCGATACCTTACCCCTGACAACAAATGAGCAAGGACTAGCCAACCAAAACACCTCATATATTACACATTCTCAGCTCCATATTATACATCAATATCAGTTTTACAAATATTAATGACAACAACTAATCCAGGGCGGCCACATTCCTCAGCAACCACCGATTCACCATCAATTGTCCTCGTCAACTGGATACTCCGCCACCTGGATATCAAATCTTGTGGTATTCTTACCATGTTTATATCCTAGGGTCTGAAAAATAAGGGGAATCACCCGTGAGAACACATCTCAGCAAGCTAACCTCTAAATCCCTTCTCAGAATACCACACAAACCCTCAGACCCAACTCTCAGGTGCTCAACTCAAGTATTCAAAATCACAGGGCCAGAAAATATCAAATCATGTCCATTCGGGACCACAATCTCAAGATTTCAAATACAGCCAATCAATGGCTCGATATAAATAATCAGGCATTTAAATCAAACACGTCCAATCCATCCTCACTATTATTTTGAATACGAACACGGGACCCCAATATTTAAAATATTATATAAAATATTGCTCGGCCCGGTTTTGCATAAAATTGCTCCAAAAACCCATTTTTCGATACTCGGTCCACACGGGACCCACAAAACTTGTCATTTTCAAACCAAAATTAAATTGGACAGCACGTGAACAGTGTTCGTGGGTCGTGAACAGTAAAATAGGGCACTATTTGGCCCGTTTTGCATAAAATGACCCAAAATGCATTTTTCGATACCCGAACCTCATGGGACCCACACCAACCACCTCAAACAGCCTTATTCAAACACGGACAGCATCCTTTCACCAATCCACAGCATATTCACAGCCCACAGAATATAATTTGCATAAATACGCCAATTCCGGCTATTTTTCCTAAACCGATTTACCTCGAATCGGACCCTAGAGTTAGTCCATGGCATGTACAATATTCCAATCGAGAAAGAGAGGTTTAACTTACCTAAACAAAGTCAGAACAGGGCTGAGGATGCGGCGATGACCGGCGGTAACGACGACAACGGCGGATTCCGGCGGATTAAGTTCGAACCCGGCTGTTCAAGGGCTGAATGAGTTGGTTCACAAGCTGGAAATCAATGTTTTCACACAAATATGAGCTCTAGGGGTCGTTGGGGTCAACATATATCAATATGAACCCTATGTGAAATTCGGGTAACAAAGACTGGTTCGTCGACCGAAACGACGAAGCAGATTTGGAAGATCAAACGACCTCCGATCGGAGTGATTCAAGTTGGAAAAGAACCACAAGACAATGAACTACAACATACCCAAAAATCACGATGATCCAACGGTCGGTTTTCCGTCGGCAGCCGATTGAAGTTGAGGCCAGAACTGGAATTCAACCTGTGCAAGTTCGGTTTTGGCTCTGTTTGAGGGGGTTCCAGGGCTCATCTTGAGCTGATTTTTGGTGGAGAGCTTCTAGAGATATAGGTGAAGGTCAGGTTAAAAGGGCGTCTCAAACGGATAACGTTTGGGCAGCGAACAAGCGGCACAACGAGCGGCGGTTTTCCGGCGGCGAAAACCAAGAGAGAAAACCAAGAGAGAGAGAGGGCCACGAAATTTTATGGGGAGAGAGAGAGTAATCTGCTAATAATGGAAGAGAGAGAGAGAGAAAAATATCTTCAATTATTGGCGGGTACTATTCATCGGTTGACCGGTACTATTCATCAGTTGACCGGTCAAAAGGTTTGACGACGGTGACCGATGGTCGATTGATGCGATTGATGTGATTGACAATGACTGATGAGACATTTCTTGAAATTCGTGCAATTTCAGGACCGGTCGGGGCTCAATCGATGTTGATTTGGCTTAATCGCGATCGGAAAATGACTCGGAATACCGTCGAACAATTTTTCTAGCCTCGCTAAAATTACTAACACTCTCTAGCCATACAATCTAGGTCAAGCCGGGGCAAACCAGGTCACTTCAATATTTTTTCCTTTCTTCTCGGCACTCCGAAACCAATTGGCTAATTTTCAAGTCTTTTAAGGCGATGTCCAACATTATATTCCAATCCAAAATCCAACTTATTTCAATTTATAAACCTCGAAATTCGGAGTGTTCCAGTTACAACATGCACCTCTAAGGTCTTCAATGATGGCCAACCTAAAGCATGTGTTCCTGTGCAGATGCGCTTCAACTCTGTCAGATGCTTGAGCTTGAGAGAGGTTAACTTTGGGAAGACGGTAACCCCAAGACCTTGTCCTTCCATCTCGATGAGTTCCGCAATGCCACATGCATTGATCTCCAACTCCTCAAGTTGGATAAGATCTTTCGCTACTGAGGCTGGAAATAGAGAGGTGAGGCTCTTGCAATCGGAAACGCTAACAGAATGTAGACACTGGAATTTCACTTGACGTTGGAGTTCCTTATCCCATACACACTTCAGCTCTGGTAATGTTTTAACTTCAGCATTTTTAATGGGGAATGAGCAACAAGGTTCCCATCTAGAGGATTCGGTGATTGAAGTTCAAAAACAACTTCAAACGAACCACAAGAATATACAGTCCAAACTATTGAGACTATTGAGCCGTCCAAGAATGCAAGAAGGACCAATGTTCACAAGCTTATTGCATCTCCTCAACATGCAAGCACTTTAGATGTGAAAAGAATCCGCAGCAACTTGATTGTCCCATATCATTTCGATGCTACCATGTCTTCCGAGATAGTAATGTCTCCAAAGGAAACGCAACCTACAGTATTCACTCGCAAGATTGGTGATTCAGAGCCAAGGGGAGGGGGAATTATTAAGTTGCAAAAAGGAAAAAAAGAAAAGAGAAAAAAATAAGCACATGGAGAAGTCAAACTACATGTAATAAAACAAACGCAACTAATGTGAACTAAGCGTATATTTTTTACAGTGGGCAAAATGGTAATTTGGATATGCCCATATTTTGTGTTGGACGCACACCACACGAAAACAAAAAAAGAGGCTTTTCTTGGATATGTTTTTGACATATAAATGCAACAAGAAATATTTGAAAACAAAAGGGCGATATTCCTCGATCTTGGCATAACATGAATCAAATTATCGAAGATAGTCATAAACCGACGTATTAATCGACTGGGATGGCCCAATTTTACGGCCTATTTGGCTGCATAACAACGGTTTTTTTTGTAACGTTAAGTCAAAGTGGACCCACTTGTTCATGCTTGCAATGTCAAAGCCATGTGCAAAATTGCCGAGACATTTACATTCTTTGTCAAAATCGAAAAGCCATTCATACTTCGTACAGGTATCAAATGAGATGTTAATCGATTAGGAGGGTTGCTAAGGGTATATTGCGTGATTTATCAGTTATTTAGATTGACAACAATACTTAATTTAAGATTTTTTCTTTTGGATGTTGCTAACTGCTAAGGTAAATGGCACCGTTATTCTTGTGGATAATAGACAAGGTCATTAATTGGCTTAGAATAATGGGAGATTAATTCTCGGAAGGGAAATGGCTTGATTTCTTTCTTTAGTTACAAGCTTACTTGGAAGCTCCAGAATGTACGGGTTGAATTTTTTTTTTGTCTGAAATCCTTAGTTGTCATAGGGACATTTTATACATACTGATAATATTATGCTAATGTTGAGTATGGAGCGCAAGAATAGTTTTCCTTGCAAGGAGAATGATCAACATCTTGCAATTGAAAGTCTAAAGTGACACTCATTGAGGACTTTTTACAGAGTACTCTATAATAGCATAATTATATAAGTTTTTCAATGACATTCTCATTCGATGTGACAACAGTGTAACGTTCAGAAAATTGGCCATACTGTTTTCACAACAATAGTTGGCCAGAAAATTTCGGATTTTGGTTCAAAGTGCATAACTTATAAAGAAATGAAATTTATTACTTGGGTGATTAAAAATTATTAGTTACAAAATCCATTACTATTTAGTTACCAGGACTGAATTTAACTCCGTAATTTGAGAGTTAACAATTAAGCTCCTTGGAGATTAGGTATCCAACTTTTTATCTGCAGTGGTTGTACTTTAGATTCTTTCAATTCAACTTAAAAAGACAATTCGGGTTGTAACTTTACTTTCACTTATCCAGAACGCAATCAATTTTCACCAAACTTGACTTCGTAAGTAATTTAGTTAGTTTTTGCTTAGGTTATGCTTTGTCTCCGGTGTAACTATTTATTTGGTTATTTTAATTATTAATTACTTGGGCATGACAATTGTTTATACGCCTCTATCTTTCTTTGTAATTTTTTCAATAATTCGTGTGATTGATCCAACTCTTGCCTTCTCGGGATTGGTGTGAATTGAAACTTGCTAATTGTTTGCAGTGGCATGTGGGAACTTGAAATGCACAGCATGTAAACTTCCGTAATACTATTAACACATAAAATTGATGCCAAGTATTTTACTCCAACAGTTTTTGTCATATTTAATATATTGAGAATCACGTACCTCTTGATTGAAGAGGACAGTGGAGCGTGATTTAACATGATCCTCACTCCGAGCTTCTCGTGAACCTGCCATCAATTTTTTATAAGATGAAAAGAATGTCACTATTTGTATTGCAAGGCTGTCAAGAAGATGTTGTTGATGAAAATAAACAATCAATCTTACACTTTTTGCTAGAGAAGCACGTCAAACTTTCCAAACTTAATTCTAAATAAGTTAACATTGGGAATGCTAGAATTTCTGATGTTTCCATTTCCATCCCTTCTTCCTCCATAATGATCGCCTCCATCTTCTTGCAATACTGTACCCTTAGTTCTCTCAGTTGTGATAGAGATTTTACCATGGATGCGAAAAACAGAAACCTGAGGCTGTGACAGCCAAACACCTCTAGCTTTGTTAAATGATGGAATCTCACTATTCCACAAGGATTCTTGTTCCATATGCACCTCAAACTCGGCAAGCCCATAACTCCAAGGTGGTTAGCTCGGAGAGAGTCTCAACATTTCCGCTGGCGCTTGGTCCGTCAAGGTCAAAAACTTCTTGCACCGAAACGCAATTTTGATAGTTAAAGTGTGCAACTTATGTGAATTTACCAGCGACCTGCAGTTGAAAACCTTCGAGAGAGATTTGCACTCCTCCAGCTTGAGAGATTGAAGATTGCTCAGTTCTAGTGGAGATTCATCGCTCCATATATTTTCCAGATTGGGAAGTCCAGACATAGTCAAGGTCTGCAAGGACGGGATTGAAACCTGGCGGACAAACCCGTCAACGATAGCATTAGGAAAGACAAGCTGGATTTTATACGTGCAATTATTTTGATAAAAAAAAGCTACTTTACGACCCCGAAAGACAACCACTAGGCTTTACTTTTTATTTACAGTATAGAAGAGGGATGTTGTTACAGTTAGATTTTGTTTGCAATTTACTAACAGCAAGGGAAATTACAGTCATCAAGAATTAGCTCTCGTTCAGTTTACTAATGACAACGGAAATTAATGAACCATATAGCAAAAAGTACTTTCAAGGTAAATTACTTCTTAAAAGTTGAACTACTCCTGCTAGGAAGTAATTTACTGTCTCACAAGGGAAGATTACCACCATGAAGTAATTTAGCGGTTTCGAAGAGTAATTTACTACTTCACAAGGAAAAATAACTACCATAATAGTCTAATTACTCAAGTAACTTCCTCCTATCACCCTGGACCCTCCCAACTAATTTATGCATGAAATATCATATTTTTATCCAACGATGCCAATAAGATATTGTATCTTATCCAATGACACGATGATGTTCTCATTACTTATTATATATGGTCGTATCTTCTCACGTATGGTAATAATCAGTACTTCTTTATGGCTATGTACTTCCTCCTATCATCAGTATTAACTTTTCGGTGTATGGTCTCCTACGATCCTTACAACAACAACATGTAAAGTTGCTCGAAATCCCCATCTGTACAACAAATTTAACTTCTCTGTGGTTCGTTCATTGGACATTAGAAAATGCAAAACAAGAACCGGTTCTAAGATTAAAGGAAACTATTATAATCAAAGAAAAGATGAAAAACAAAAGATATATGACTATCGTTATCATCGCCATCGTCCTCATAATCTTTTCATTGCTATTTTTTCATCGTATTGTTCTTTTCCTAGCATTAAAAGGATGTAATGATCTAACAAAAATTAATACTGACATGTAATAGAAACGAATTAATAATAATAAGAACAACAACAATAACAGTTATGTTAAAGACTGCTTATGAAACATTGTTTAGTATACTTTATTCTGAATATTTCAATTTTCAAGGTACATATTGCGTATGACATGAAGATGATCAATGCATTGGAAGCTATAAAGTTTCCTTAATTAGTTTCTCAACAAGTGCTCCCGGGCCTTGAGGCACTCTTTAATAGAATTCTAAAATTAATCGTATTAATAACAATAGTAACAATGCCTCTACTGAACTTTGTTATATTCATTTAGCAACTTTTACTAATTTTAATCTGTGGGCAAAAGAGTAATTTGAATTGAAAAAAATCACATGTTGGCGTGCTTATCTTTTAGATAATAACAAAGTTTTAGCTAACTAAATCTAGTGGAATCCATTTAACAAATCTATGAAATTACTTTATCATTGAATACTCTATTGCCAAAATTCCTTTCAGTTTTGCTTCATGAACCCTATTAACATAAGTACACTTGCAGAATGTAAGTAAAAAGTAAATCATAAGCTATCCCAAACTAAGTTTATGTGGATTTCATATAATCAGTTGGATTTCCACAAAATGAAGAGAAACAGAAGATTGCTTTATCTAATGGACAAAGAAGGCACGAACGGAAAGGTAAATTGGAACCGAATGAACTGAAAATAACAATATCAATATACATTATAATCTATGTTTTATCTAATTAGCAATTAATAAATACTATATTCTTTTGATAGAAATTTACCTGTTGCCCGTTGAAAAATACGCTTGAGTGCCAACTTGGTTGTCTGATGAACTACTCGAAGGAGCCCTCCCGTGGTTAAAAAGTTTTTTATACTTGGCAAGTCACGCAACTCCAATACATGCAAATTACGCAACTCAACTTTGCCACATTCATCAGCTTCTCCAATCTCCCGCATTAAGTCGCAATCGATAACTCCGATCTCTTCAAGCTGTGGAAGTTCTCTTAGTAATGAAAGAGGAAACAAAACTTCCATCTTGTAACAACGTTTGACTCGTACTACTTTTAATGTACGAAAGGACGTGGAGGAGATATGGCTATGGCATATCTTCTCCATGTTGATGAGATCCTCGAGAATTAACGACTCCAACCTCTTAAAAGCAGTGTGGGAAGGCCGTTGGAGGATGTAATGGACAGAGGGACTATTCTCAACATGTAGATGCTTCAATTTTGGAAAACCTTCTACGGATAACTCGCAAATACTTTTAGGTTTGTTCAATCCGTCCAAATACAGATCTTCAGTTTTGTCCAAAGTAGTTCGTACACATCCTTTCTGAAGAATATCTTTCTTTGGATTCAACTTGAGCTTCAATGCCGTTGATGTATTGTACTCGCTTGACCAGTGCCATGTACTACCTATTTGGATTCTGTACTTGGTTAATTTCTGTAGGTTTAAATCCTCAGGCAAGACACTCGGATCAGGAATTGATATGTGTAAAGTGCATAGATTCTTCATGTTATTCAACTCAATAAGACAAGCATTACTTGGTGGAGTTTGCTCCATGGCATTCCATTGATCAAAGCTATTCTCCACATACAACTCCTCCAATTTGATCAAGCTTCCAAGCACACCTGGTTCAATTACCTGGAGCCTCGAACAATTGTTCAAGTCTAATAGCCTCAGCTCTACTAATTGCCCAATTTCTTTCGGCAATCGATGAATTTTGGAGTTCACAAAGCTGAGAATTTGCAGCCCTTTCAGGTTGCCAAGACTGGCCACATCCTCTAGCGAACAACCATCAAGACATAGGGTGTTTAAGTTCTCCAAGAGATGAAATGACAATGGCGAATGAATGAGATGTATCCCTGTAAGATTTAAGACTGCGAGTTTCCTCATAGAATTGAAATATGAGTCTGAAACATCAAGAGATTCATTGTTCGCGAATAGCAAAAACATCTGCAATTCGGGGCAATCTATTTCTTTAGGAAGCTCCTTCATATCAACGTAGGGAAAGCATATTGCCCTACAACTTTTGAGCTTGTCCTTCGACCACTCTGTTGCCAACTTATCTTTCTCTTTCAACACGAGAAAATGGTGATCTCTTGAAGCAATTGAGGCGACAAACTCACGAACCAAATCATGTATCTTGAAACTACCAACATCTTCACTGTCTAACAGAAGGGCGGAGGCTGAAGAGCGCGGATATGTGAGTGCAACCTATCTGTAGCTTCTTCCAGGCTGCCAACTTGTTGAAATAAACCCAAACCGAAGCCGTACCTCACCAAGTTTTCAAGAGAAGGCTTGGAGACACTATAAACAGCACAGAGTCGTAATAATGCCTTCGCCTCATCTTTTAATTTATCATAACTCCATTTCAACATGTCATCTATCAAACCATAGATTTCTTCATGGTTAAACTTCTCCATGTTTCTCAAAGCGTCCTTCCATTCAAATAATTCAGCATTTTTAAAACGTTTGGCCATTGCAACAATTAGGAAAGGCACACCTGCACATCTGTGGAGTGCTACTTCCACCCAGGGCTTGAACTCGTCATCGTGAACTTTGTCTCCCACCGCCTCTCAAACAAAGCTCTTGCCTCTTCCTCCTGCAGCCCACCAAGGAGGAAGGCCCGTCGCAGCCCATTTCCCTTTGCAAAACATTACGATCTCTCGACGTCAACAACAACTTGCATCCTTGACTTTGTTGTCACCTCCGCAAGGAATGCCGACTGATTTCAAGTCAAGCCCCTCCCACAGGTTGTCCAGTATTATGAGCACCTTTTCTCTTCTTCTTCTTCTCTCCTCATCATTTTCTTCTTCGTCCTCCCCTCATCTTCCAACCTCTTGCGCAGAAGCTTAGCTCGCAAGCTGACATTCTCTTCCTTCTTTATGTCACTAAGGCCCAAACCAGTGCGCGATCTCTCCTTGAATCCTCTTGATGTCTGGATTTTCCGACACGTCGGCCTTAGCGACCAGATCGAACGACCTCTCTTCCCTTATTCTCTTTCGACCTCACCAAAAGGGTGGACTTGCCGACCCCGCCCATCCCGTAAATCCCAACCACACTGTTGCTGGTATTGGCAAGAGCGTCCATGACTTTACGTATCATCAAAGCTCTGGATTCGAAGACGCCATCGTCCCTAGCAGAAGGAGTGAGGCCGTCACGGTGGTCGACTGGACGACATCATTGCCTTCTCTCCGGCCAGAGTCGGAGCAGCGACATTCCCTGGAGCAGGATCGATGAAGGAGATGTCCTTCAATTCACTCCATTCTCGAGCGAGTCGCCGAATGAGCTCGATCTTGTCCCTGGCCTTCCTGCTGAACTGATAGCGGCAATTGGGGTCGGGAAGAGTCCCGTAGCAGCAACTCTTGCTCGCCTGTTCGAAGGCTCCCAACAGCTCTCCCGCCTCCTTCAAGGCCTTCTCTGCACTTTCGTGCCACTCGGTGACTTGACTGTAGACCATCCGACGATTGTTTCTGGCCACTTCGACGGCATTCTGGACCCTCTCAGCCTCGTACGCCAGCTTCCAACTTCCTCCTGAAGATCCTGGGCGTATCTCTTGGAGGAGATCACGTATCCGAATTGGCGCTTGACGGGAACAACTACCCACTTCAAGACATCCCACCCAATGGAAACAACAGAATCCATCGACATTTTTATTGTTTTTTTTTCTAGAAAGAAAGAGCGATAAAATGGGGAGACCGAGAGAGAGAGAATGATGAAAAAGAGCAGCAGGGAGTGAAGAAGAAGTAGGATGGTTTGGCCGACGAGAAGACAGAGCGAAACAGAGCAAGAATGATGAGAGACGAAGAAGGCAAGGAGACTTGAGTGCAGAAAAGGATGACGAATCAATGGGTGAGCTTCAGTACTGGAGATCCAACGATATAAAATAAAGAAAGTCGCTGTCGGCCACATCTATCAAGCCACAACGTGGACTTGCCAAACCATATGTAAAACATTGGCAGAGCATTTGATTTGGTGGTCCAAACCCGCTTCCAAGTACGGGTCAACGAAATCATGCTAAATAATATTTAATATTAGCATGTTTCGTTGACCCGTACTTGGAAGCGGGTTTAGGACCACCAAATCAATGCTTGCCCATATGTTTTACATATGGTTTGCCTTCCAGTTGGCGGCTTGATAGATGGGCCGACAGCGAACTTTCTTTATTTTAAATCGTTGGATCTCCAGTACTGAAGCTCACCCATTGATTCGTCATCCTTTTCTGCACTCAAGTCTCCTTGCCTTCTTCGTCTCTCATCATTCTTGCTCTGTTTCGCTCTGTCTTCTCGTCGGCCAAACCATCCTACTTCTTCTTCACTACCTGCTGCTCTTTTTCATCATTCTCTCTCTCTCGGTCTCCCCCGTTTTATCGCTCTCTCTTTCTAGAAAAAAAAAACAAGAAAAAATGTCGATGGATTCTGTTGTTTCTATTGGGTGGGATGTCTTGAAGTGGGTAGTTGTTCCCGTCAAGCGCCAATTCGGATACGTGATCTCCTCCAAGAGATACGCCCAGGATCTTCAGGAGGAAGTCCGGAAGCTGGCGTACGAGGCTGAGAGGGTCCAGAATGCCGTCGAAGTGGCCAGAAACAATCGTCGGATGTCTACAGTCAAGCCACCGAGTGGCACGAAAGTGCAGAGAAGGCCTTGAAGGAGGCGGAGAGCTGTTGGGAGAGTTCGAAAAGGCGAGCAAGAGTTGCTGCTACGGGACTCTTCCCGACCCCATTGCGCTATCAGTTCAGCAGAAAGGCCAGGGACAAGATCGAGCTCATTCAGCGACTCGCTCGAGAATGCAGTGAATTCAGGACATCTCCTTCATCGATCCTGCTCCGGGGAGTGTCACTGCTCCGACTCTGGCCGAAGAGGAGGCAAAGATGTCGTCCAGTCGACCACCGTGACGGCCTCGCTCCTTCTGCCAGGGACGATGGCGTCTTCGAATCCAGAGCTTCGATGATGCGTAAAATCATGGCCGCTCTTGCCGATAACACAACAGCGTGGTCGGGTTTACGGGATGGGCGGGGTCGGCAAGTCCACCCTTTTGGAGAGGTCGAAAGCAGAATAAGGGAAGAGAGGTCGTTCGATCTGGTCGCTAAGGCCGACGTGTCGGAAAATCCAGACATCAAGAGGATTCAAGGAGAGATCGCACACTGTTGGGCCTTAGTGACATAAAGAAGGAAGAGAATGTCAGCTTGCGAGCTAAGCTCTGCGCGAAGAGGTTGGAAGATGGACGAAGCAGACAATGATGAGGAAGAGGAAGAAGAGAAAAGTGCTCATAATACTGGACAACCTGTGGGAGGCGCTGGACTTGAAATCAGTCGGCATTCCTTGCGGACATGATAACAAAGTCATAGGATGCAAGTTGCTGTTGACGTCGAGAGATCGAGATGTTTTGCAAACGGAAATGGGCTGCGACGATCCCTTCCATCTTGGTGAGCTGCAAGAGGAAGAGGCAAGAGCTTGTTTGAGAGGCTGTCGGAGACAAAGTTCGCGATGACGAGTTCAAGCCCTGGTGGAAAAGCACTCCACAGATGTGCAGGTTTGCCTTTCCTAATTGTTGCAATGGCCAAACGTTTTAAAAATGCTGAATTATTTGATGGAAGGATGTTTTGAAAACAATAGAAGTATTAAAACGAAGAAATGGTTTGAAAGACGTAAGATGTTGCAATGAGTTATGATAATTTAAAAGAGGATGTGAAGGCATTATTACGACTCTGTGTTGTTTATGGCGTCTCCAAGCCCTCTCTTGAAAACTTGGTGAGGTACGGCGTCGGTTTGGGTTTATTTCGAGAAGTTGGCAGCCTGGAAGAAGCTACAGATAGTTTGCACTCACATATCCGCGCTCTTCAGGCCTCCGCCCTTCTGTTAGACATGAAGATGTTGGTAGTTTCAAGATACATGATTTGGTTCGTGAGTTTGTCGCCTCAATTGCTTCAAGAGATCACCATTTTCTCGTGTTAAAGAGAAAGATAAGTTGGCAATAGAGTGGTCGAAGGACAAGCTCAAAAGTTGTAGGGCAATATGCTTTCCCTACGTTGATATGAAGGAGCTTCCTAAAGAAATAGATTGCCCCGAATTGCAGATGTTTTTGCTATTCGCGAACAATGAATCTCTTGATGTTTCAGACTCATATTTCAATTCTATGAGGAAACTCGCAGTCTTAAATCTTACAGGGATACATCTCATTCATTCGCCATTGTCATTTCATCTCTTGGAGAACTTAAACACCCTATGTCTTGATGGTTGTTCACTAGAGGATGTGGCCAGTCTTGGCAACCTGAAAGGGCTGCAAATTCTCAGCTTTGTGAACTCCAAAATTCATCGATTGCCGAAAGAAATTGGGCAATTAGTAGAGCTGAGGCTATTAGACCTGAACAATTGTTCGCGGCTCCAGGTAATTGAACCAGGTGTGCTTGGAAGCTTGATCAAATTGGAGGAGTTGTATGTGGAGAATAGCTTTGATCAATGGAATGCCATGGAGCAAACTCCACCAAGTAATGCTTGTCTTATTGAGTTGAATAACATGAAGAATCTATGCACTTTACACATATCAATTCCTGATCCGAGTGTCTTGCCTGAGGATTTAAACCTACAGAAATTAACCAAGTACAGAATCCAAATAGGTAGTACATGGCACTGGTCAAGCGAGTACAATACATCAACGGCATTGAAGCTCAAGTTGAATCCAAAGAAAGATATTCTTCAGAAAGGATGTGTACGAACTACTTTGGACAAAACTGAAGATCTGTATTTGGACGGATTGAACAAACCTAAAAGTATTTGCGAGTTATCCGTAGAAGGTTTTCCAAAATTGAAGCATCTACATGTTGAGAATAGTCCCTCTGTCCATTACATCCTCCAACGGCCTTCCCACACAGCTTTTAAGAGGTTGGAGTCATTAATTCTCGAGGATCTCATCAACATGGAGAAGATATGCCATAGCCATATCTTTTCCACGTCCTTTCGTACATTAAAAGTAGTACGAGTCAAACATTGTTACAAGATGGAAGTTTTGTTTCCTCTTTCATTACTAAGAGAACTTCCACAGCTTGAAGAGATCGGAGTTATCGATTGCGACTTAATGCGGGAGATTGGAGAAGCTGATGAATGTGGCAAAGTTGAGTTGCGTAATTTGCATGTATTGGAGTTGCGTGACTTGCCAAGTATAAAAAACTTTTTAACTGCCGGGAGGGCTCCTTCGAGTAGTTCATCAAACAACCAAGTTGACACTCAAGCTGTATTTTTCAACGGGCAACAGGTAACTTTCTATCAAAAGAATATAGTATTTATTAATTGCTAATTAGATGTAACATATATTATAATACATATTCATACTCTTATTTTCAGCTCATTCGGTTCCAATTTACCTCATCCGTTCGTGCCTTCTTTGTCCATTAGATAAAGCAATCTTCTGTTTCTCTTCATTTTGTGGAAATCCAACTGATTATATGAAATCCACATAAACTTAGTTTGGGATAGTTATGATTTACTTTTTACTTACAATCTGCAAGTGTACTTATGTTAATAGGGTTCATGAAGCAAAACTGAAAGGAATTTTGGCAATAGAGTATTCAATGATAAAGTAATTTCATAGATTTGTTAAATGGATTCCACTAGATTTAGTTAGCTAAAACTTTGTTATTATCTAAAAGATAAGCACGCCAACATGTGATTTTTTTTAAATTCAAATTACTCTTTTGCCCACAGATTAAAATTAGTAAAAGTTGCTAAATGAATATAACAAAGTTCAGTAGAGGCATTGTTACTATTGTTATTAATACGATTAATTTTAGAATTCTGTTAAAGAGTGCCTCAAGGCCCCGGGAGCACTTGTTGAGAAACTAATTAAGGAAACTTTATAGCTTCCAATGCATTGATTATCTTCATGTCATACGCAATATGTACCTTGAAAATTGAAATATTCCGAATAAAGTATACTAAACAATGCTTCATAAGCAGTCTTTAACATAACTGTTATTGTTGTTGTTCTTATTATTATTAATTCGTTTCTATTACATGTCAGTATTAATTTTTGTTAGATCATTACATCCTTTTAATGCTAGGAAAGAACAATACGATGAAAAAAATAGCAATGAAAAGATTATGAGGACGATGGCGATGATAACGATAGTCATATATCTTTTGTTTTACATCTTTTCTTTGATTATAATTAGTTTCCTTTAATCTTAGAACCGTTTCTTGTTTTGCATTTCTAATAGTCCAATGAACGAACCACAGAGAAGTTAAATTTGTTGTGCAGATGGGGATTTCGAGCAACTTTACATGTTGTTGTTGTAAGGATCGTAGGAGACGATCCATACCCCGAAAAGTTAATACTGATGATAGGAGGAAGTACATAGCCATAAAGAAGTACTGATTATTACCATACGTGAGAAGATACGACCATATATAATAAGTAATGAGAACATCGTCATTGGATAAGAATTCTTATGATCGTTGGATTATCATGCATAAATTAGTTGGGAGGGTCCAGGGGTGACAGGAGGAAGTTACTTGAGTAATTAGACTATTATGATAGTTATTTTTCCTTGTGAAGTAGTAAATTACTCTTCGAAACCGCTAAATTACTTCATGGTAGTAATCTTCCCTTGTGCGACAGTAAATTACTTCCTAGCAGGAGTAGTTCAACTTTTAAGAAGTAATTTACCTTGAAAGTACTTTTTGCTATATGGTTCATTAATTTCCGTTGTCATTAGTAAACTGAACGAGAGCTAATTCTTGATGACTGTAATTTCCCTTGTTGTTAGTAAATTGCAAACAAAATCTAACTGTAACAACATCCCTTCTTATACTGTAAATAAAAAGTAAAGCCTGTGGTTGTCTTTCGGGGTCGTAAAGTAGCTTTTGTTTATCAAATATTTTTGTAAATGCAAAAGTCATGAATTGCTAATTGCACGTATAAAATCCAGCTTGTCTTTCCTAATGCTATCGTTGACGGGTTTGTCCGCCAGGTTTCAATCCCGTCCTTGCAGACCTTGACTATGTCTGGACTTCCCAATCTGGAAAATATATGGAGCGAAGAATCTCCACTGGAACTGAGCAATCTTCAATCTCTCAAGCTGGAGGAGTGCAAATCTCTCTCGAAGGTTTTCAACTGCAGGTCGCTGGTAAATTCACATAAGTTGCACACTTTAACTATCAAAATTGCGTTTCGGTGCAAGAAGTTTTTGACCTTGACGGACCAAGCGCCAACGGAAATGTTGAGACTCTCTCCGAGCTAACCACCTTGGAGTTATCGCTTGCCGAGTTTGAGGCGCATATGGAACAAGAATCCTTGTGGAATAGTGAGATTCCATCATTTAACAAAGCTAAATGTGTTTGGCTGTCACAGCCTCAGGTTTCTGTTCTTTGCATCCATGGTAAAATCCCTATCACAGCTGAGAGAACTAAGTGTATGGAATTGCAAGAAGATGGAGGCGATCATTATGGAGGAAGAAGGGATGGAAATGGAAACATCAGAAATTCTAGCATTCCCAATGTTAACTTATTTAGAATTAAGTTTGGAAAGTTTGACGTGCTTCTCTCGCAAAAAGTGTAAGATTGATTGTTTATTTTCATCAACGAACATCTTCTTGACATCCTTGCAATACAAATAGTGACATTCTTTTCATCTTATAAAAAATTGATGGCAGGTTCACGAGAAGCTCGGAGTGAGGATCATGTTAAATCACGCTCCACTGTCCTCTTCAATCAAGAGGTATGTGATTCTCAATATATTAAATATGATAAAAACTGTTGGAGTAAAATACTTGGCATCAATTTTATGTGTTAATAGTATTACGGAAGTTTACATGCTGTGCATTTCAAGTTCCCCCATGCCACTGCAAACAATTAGCAAGTTTCAATTCACACCAATCCCGAGAAGGCAAGAGTTGGATCAATCACACGAATTATTGAAAAAATCACAAAGAAAGATATAGGCGTATAAATAATTGTCATGCCCAGATAATTAATAATTAAAATAACCAAATAAATAGTTATACCGGAGACAAAGCATAAGCAAAGCAAATACTAACTAAATTACTTACGAAGTCAAGTTTGGTTAAAATTGATTGCATTCTGGATAAGTGAAAGTAAAGTTACAACCCCAATTGTCTTTATAAGTTGAATTGAAAGAAGTTAAAGTACAACCACTGCAGATACAAAAGTTGGATACCTAATCTCCAAGGAGCTCAATTGTTAACTCTCAAATTACGGAGTTAAATTCAGTCCTGGTAACTAAATAGTAACTGATTTTGTAACTTAAACTATAATTTTTAATCACCCAAGTAATAAATTTCATTTCTTTATAAGTTATGCACTTTGACCAAAAGTCCGAAATTTTCTAGCTAACTATTGTTGTGACAAACAGTATGGCCAATTTTCTGAACGTTACACTGTTGTCACGTCGTCATCGAATGAGAATGTCATTGAAAAACTTATATAATTATGACATTATGACTACGAAAACAATGATACTTTATACTTTCAATTGCAAGATGGAGATTCATAAAAATAGTGAATTACTAACGAATAATATTATACTATGTATAAAATATCTATATTTGAGAAATCAAAAAATTCACACCCGTACATTCTGGAGCTTCCAAGTAAGCTTGTAACTAAAGAAAGAAATCAAGCCATTTCCCTTCCGAGAATTAATCTCCCATTATTCTAAGCCAATTAATGACTTGTCTGTTATCCACAAGGATAACGGTGCCGTTTACCTTAGCAGTTAGCAACATCCAAAAGAAAATATCTTAAATTAAGTATTGTTGTCAATCTAAATAACAGATAAATCATGCAATATACCCTTAACAACCCTCCTAATCGATTAACATCTCATTTGGTACCTGTACGAAGTATGAATGGCTTTCCGATTTTGACAAAGAATGTAAATGTCTCGGCAATTTTGCATGTATGGCTTTGACATTGCAAGCATGAACAAGTGGGTCCACTTTGACTTAACGTTCACAAAAAAAAAAACATTGTTATGCAGCCAAATAGGCCGTCAAATTGGGCCATCCCATAGATTAATACGTCGATTTATGACTATCTTCGATAATTTGATTCATGTATATGCCAAGGTTGAGGAATATCGCCCTTTTTGTTTTCAAATATTTCTTGTTGCATTTATATGTCAAAACATATAAAGAAAAAGCCTCTCTTTTTGTTTTCGTGTGGTGTGCGTCCAATACAAAATATGGGCATATCCAAATTATCATTTTGCCCCTGTAAAAAAATATATGCTTAGTTCACATTAGTTGCGTTTGTTTTATTACATGTAGTTTGACTTCTCCATGTGCTTAATTTTTTTCTCTTTTTTTTTTTCCTTTTATGCAACTTAATAATTCCCCCTCTTCCCTTGGCAACTCATTTATATCAATCACAATTCTGTGAGTGAATACTGCAGGTTGCGTTTCCTCGCTTGGAGACATTATATATCTGGGGCATGGACAACATCGAAATGATATGGGACAATCAAGTTGCTGCAGATTCTTTCCACAGTTTAAAATCGCTTCAAGTGAGGAGATGCAATAAGCTCGTGAACATTGTTCCTTCTTGCATTCTTGGACGGCTCGATAGTCTCGAAAGTTTGGATGTATATTCTTGTGGTTCGCTTGAAGTTGTTTTTGAACTTCAATCACTGAATCCTCTAGATGGGAATCCTGTTGCTCGTTCCCAATTAAAAAAGCTGAAGTTAAATGGATTACCAAAGCTGAAGTGTGTATGGGATAAGGAACTCCACCGTCAAGTCAAATTCCAGTGTCTACATTCTGTTAGTGTTTCCAATTGCAAGAGCCTCACCTCCCTATTTCCAGCCTCAGTAGCGAAAGATCTTATCCAACTTGAGGAGTTGGAGATCAATGCATGTGGCATTGCGGAACTCATCGAGATGGAAGGACAAGGTCTTGGGGTTACCGTCTTCCCAAAGTTAACCTCTCTCAAGCTCAAGCATCTGACAGAGTTGAAGCGCATCTGCACAGGAACACATGCTTTAGGTTGGCCATCATTGAAGACCTTAGAGGTGCATGGCTGTAACAAAGTGGAGATACTCGCTTCCCAAATTGAGAATGAGATGCCACTACAAAAACAGCCTCTCTTCTTGTTGGAAAAGGTACGACCTAAGATGATTTGTTTTGCTTCGATTGTGAATATTTGAAGTGATGATTATGGTCACAGCCAAGCATATCATACAAGTAACTCCACATACGAATGTGTAAACTATACGACTCTCTTTGAATCCACAGAAATCTTATAACATGGAAACATCATAGGTTCTTCAAGTATTGACAGAATGCATAACCATTGACCTGCCTTAAGAAAATGGTTTAGGCTAATTCCGATAGTTTAGCCTCTTAAGTACAACAAAGATTGAAAACACATGGCATTGGGGTGATCTTACCAGGGCGCAAGTGTGTTTTCTAATTTGAGCCCTATTAAGATGACTGATGTTATGCTAAAAAGGGAAAGACGTGACATTTTTGTTGACATTAATCTCTGAAATTAGTGGAATTGTGATTATAATTGATCGACACGTTATTTTCACAACGGACGTATCTATAGAAACGGGAATGTACTGATTTAATTAAGTTCAAATATGGATACAAGTCAAATATAAAATTTCAACGATAGTGGCTATTGCATGAGGGCACATTTCCTTTTGTTGAATCACAGAGTCAACATCTTAAAATGTAGTTATCATGCGCGATGTGCAGCACCTATACCATAATACATTAATACTCATTTAACTAAGCTGACTTCAGATTCTAATTTGACTATCTTCTCAGGGTGCATTCCCAAATCTACAAGAGCTAAGATTGGATTTATCCGGACAGATGGAGATATGGCATGGGCATTTTCATGATGAAGAATTCTTCTGCAGGCTTAGAGTTCTTGAGCTTCATTATCTCTCGAAGGAATGTGCAATATCCACATGGCTTTTTATTCAGAGTTTAACCAACTTGGAAAAGCTCGTTCTATGCGAATCTCATCTAGAGGAGCTCAGCATCAATGTGGAAGCCATAGAAGGCCCAGGTCATGAGCTATTACCCTTGTCAAGACACTTTCAACAACTGAAGACCCTAGATGTGTCACATTGTGATGGGTTGTCAAGTATGTTCACACCGACAACGGCTAAAAATTTGGTGGAACTTACAGAATTGAGGATAAGAAATTGTAAAATGTTGAAAGAAGTCATTAGTGACGAGGGAGGTAAGGAGGGGTGTGTAGTGACTTTCAATCAGTTGAAGCATATGCATCTTGATGGGTTGACCGGGTTGAGATCTTTTAGCTCAAGTGACTGCACTTTGATGTTCCCTCTCTTGGAAGATGTCATTGTGAGCAAATGTCCCAACATGAAGTCCTTCTCTGAGGGACCAATAGTTGCGCCAAAGCTGGAGAGAATACAAGTACAAACACAAGTAGATGCAAAGCCTCAACATGAAGTCTGGTTTTGGAAGGAAAATCTCAACACCACCATCCAAAATATGTTTGAAGAAATGGTATGCATTAGTTACCAAATTTTGTGCAATTGGATGGTCTTAATAACCTATAGAGTAATTACTTTTTGCTAACTACAAGTTTACCTTTAATGATGCATTTTCTAACAGGCTACGGTTGCTGGAGTAAAGTTTATGTGGCTGTCTGAGTTCCCTGAGCTAATTGGAAAATGGCATAGTGAACTTAATCCCATCAAGTCATCTTGGCAATTAAAAAGTCTAGCGGTGGATAATTGTCCATCATTTGTTAACGCTATTCCCTCAAAATTGATGCTTGTTTTAGAGAAAATGAGAAGCTTGCACGTGCGCGATTGCGAGTCTTTGGAAGAAATATTCGATCTTGAAGGGCTTGAACCCGTGGAAAGCACTCGGGTGCTGCCTCGGCTACGATATTTGGGCTTGGTCAATCTACCGAAGTTGAGGCAACTATGGAACAAAGATCTTCAAGGAATGATGCGCTTCAGTTCTCTATCTTCTTTGACCCTTTATAATTGCAGCAACTTGAGATACGCTTTCGTTCCATCGATGGCTCGGTGCCTTGCCAATCTATATTATATGGAAATAAAGGAGTGTGGTCAGATGGAAGGAGTGATTGCAGAGGAAAAAGAGCAGGGAAGTGCGGTGGAGAAGATCTCATTCCCAAGGCTCAGTGAGATGAAGCTGGAATGCTTGCCCAATTTAACTAGTTTCCTCTTGGAAAAGAATCATACGCTGGATTGTCCTGGGTTAACAAAGTTGACCATTGCCCACTGCACCAAGATGAGAAGTTTGGCTTGGCATTCTTGGATGGAGATTGATCATGGTACCCCTTCGCTCTTCACTCCACAGGTCAGCCTTCTTTTTCTTAACTCTAGTGCTTTTGGGATTTTGATTAATTATCTTGTCAAATCGAGGTATATCGAAGGAACCAGTAATCGGAATTTGGAAATAGAATGGCGCGTTGCGCTCGTCACATGAAACAATTTCAGTTCCACTGCAATGCAGCATCCACTTTGTTTTCCTTTCAGTTTTGCCTCCACACACACCCAAAGAAAACTTCAAAAATCCTCGACACATGGCACAGTCAAGGATAAGAAGTTGGTTACACGTTGCAGGCTTTAAGATATTTTAAAAAGAAAATTATCTTTAGTTTTTTTCTTTTTTATGTTTTTCTTTTTACCTATTCCCTGTAATTCCTCTACCTTCGACTCCACCATCGCGAAATCCCTCACCAGACCCAGCAGCTCGCTCACCCACCGACCGGCCGCAGGCGAGCTCGAGCCTCGCCACAGGCCGGCGGCGCTCGAGCTCGCCGGCGACTACTGGCCTTGATCGACGTTGGTGAAGCCTCACCTCGCCAGATATGGCGAGCTCACCCATGGCTTCCGAGGAGGCGAGGCGAACTTGCCAGAATCGACCTCGAGCCTCGAATCCTCCAGATTTGGCACGGCTCACCGGCGACTCCTCGCAGAGCTGGGTTTTGAGGCGGGGGAGAGAGGGACGAAGACGACTGGTGCGGAGGAGTTGTCCAGAATTGGGTGGGAGAAGACGAGAGCACGCGTGAACACAACCTGATGTCTTTTATCGAATTTTTTGTGATACACATCATTTCTTCAAAAGGCAATTAAGATGTACCAACTGATCAGGTTTTGGCCTTTCGTCTTACAGATTCTTTTGCCAATTTATTATTTCTTTCTATTATTTGTAAGTAGAAAGTTTCATGCGCATTTATTTACTCTTTAACCACTATAGTCGGTCAATTGAAATGAAAGAATCTACCGACCCTCTCTGTATGAGTTACTAACAAGCTCGATTTGTGACTGCTAGGGTAGTTTGGAAATTTCATCTTTGAGACCATAAGTCAATGTAATTAACATTCAGTGTGTCATTTTTCTTCTCAATATGGCAGGTACAGTTTCCTCAGCTAAAATCGATAGTTCTCTCCCACATGGACAACTTAAGCAAAATATGGAGCTGCGGCCTTCAAGGAACTTCCACTTTTAAATATTTGCGGAAAGTGGAGGCTCGGGACTGTAAGAACATTGAAATTTTGTTTCCACATTGGGTGGCTACAAGTCTAACCCAATTGGAGGAGCTTCGAGTGGAGTCTTGTGGGCTCGAGGAAATAGTCTCGAGTGCGAGTGGAGATGACAGTCCACACTCTATTGCTGCTCAATTTCTTTTCCCAGAACTGACTTCTCTGGTATTACATGATATGTCACGACTCAAGAGCTTCTGCCCTAACTTGCTCACTCTAAACTGGCCATTATTGAAGGAATTGCGAGTGACCCATTGTGACAAACTGAACATGTTGTCTTTTGCGGCTTCCATGAACAAGTGGGCTCAGAGAGACGATCAACACGACCTTTCAGACCATGAAGCACACTTATCAGTTCAGAAGGTATGAATGCAACTGCTCTTCCCCTGTTTGCTCTTCATTCTTTAATTCGCCCACTATATTCATATGCACTGCATAGTCATGTCCCATTACGATGCTATAGAAAACATGAACTCCTTATCAATTAGTTGTTGACAAAAGATATTTATAGTATCTTTAAGCAAAATTTTCCTTTGTCGACACCCAAAATGCTTTAGTGGCACTATCAATGCATCTCTTCACTTGAAATTCCAAGGAACTACATATTCTTGTTGACAAAATAAGACATTCCTCATATAAAGAATGAGTTTGGTCAGGATGGTTCTTGAATTAACTGTATGGACCTCTATTTTAAAATTTCTCTTTAATTTTTTTTATATGGATTAAATGTGAATTACCTATGGACTAAATTGAGATCGGGCACACATTATTTAGCAATTCCCTTTCAAATCACAGCAGGATGACCATCTTTCTTTTTATGTTTTCTGGGTGAAATGGAGTTTTAGTTATTTGTTTGATCATTCCTATGCCAATACAGATCCTTCCCTTTCTATTACATGAGTGCTCAACCCTGGTTGGCAAATGACTTTAGAAGCTTGACACTTTTATGCAGGCTCTAGAGGTTAATGAATCCGGCACACACATTTAGCAATTCCTTTTCGAACCAACTTAATTTACATCTCAGAAGAATGATTTATTGTCGAACATTGTTGAATTTACTTGCTCTCATTATATTGGCAATTTGCAGGACATTCCCATCTTAGAGAGACTTTTATTAGTCGATAAGGATATTCAGATGATACAGAATGGAAAATTTTCTGATGATATTGGCAAGACAGAAACACTAACATTGGCATGCTTTCATGATGAAAGGGCTGTCTTTCCTTCCAGCTCCCTCCTACGGAGATTTCCCAATCTGAAAAGCCTTGAGGTTTTCTGTAGCTCCTTTGAAGATATTTTCCCTGATGGACTGGTGGACGAGGGAAAACATTCGGTGCTTGAAAATTTAAGAAAACTTAAGTTGAGGAAGCTACACAACCTAAAGCGTGTGTGGAGAGAAGACTATTTAATCACAAAAATTCTTCAAAGTATTGACAAATTTGAGGTTTGGGATTGTTCTGGTTTGACAACATTATTTCCAGCAGTGACATCCTTTCAGAATTTGACGGAGTTAGTGGTGAAGAGTTCCTCTGGATTGGTACATCTGGTGACAGTTTCAGCAATAACAAATTTGGTACATCTCAACTACATGACTATAATAGGATGTGAAAGAATGAAAGAAGTAGTGGTAGACGATGGAAACAGAGAAGGAAAAGTGATTTCTCTTGAGAAGCTAGAAAGATTGACGCTCCAAAATCTGCCAAGCCTAGAGTGCTTCTCCTCCACAAGTTGCCGCTTGAGGTTTCCATCCTTGTATCATATTGTAGTGGAAGAGTGCCCCAAAATGAAGATCTTTTCCAAGGGTACACTGTTCATGCCAAGACTACAATATGCGAGATTGTTCAGATGCGTGTGGCATTGGAACTGGGAGGGTGATCTCAACACAATCATACAAAAGTTATCAGCATAAACAAAAGCACATAAATTTGGTGAGATCCAATTACTTTTTTTTTTTTTGGGTCGCTTGCCTATGCTTCTCATATTGCCCAACGCCTGAAGCACCATAAGTTCTTAACTTTCTCTTATCTTTTTAAACTTATCTAGTCACTGACAAATGGAAGGGCAGATGCTGCAAGTGGCACAGAGATCTGGAAGTTACGAGGCACAGTCGGAGGTTGAGATGAGGAAGATTTTTATCCACGTAAGTGATTCCATTTC
Source organism: Psidium friedrichsthalianum (assembly GCA_019149425.1). NCBI lineage: Eukaryota > Viridiplantae > Streptophyta > Magnoliopsida > Myrtales > Myrtaceae > Psidium > Psidium friedrichsthalianum. The sequence goes on from JAGVVM010019871.1 coordinate 28,102, forward strand.
CAATTTCCCTCTTTCTCATTGATGACAGTTTTGAAAAAGAAGAGGGAGCTGCCAATGAGAACTGAAAATCTGGGGTAGAATAGTCTCTTCACCTAAAAAAGTTACATAACCCTCCCATAAAGTATTACCGTATATGGTAACAAAAGCTGTTTCGTATTAGCTTATAAATCAATAAACTTAGGCATAAATGACTTTTAAAATGATAGCCAATTTATAATTGATTGACCATTAATGTGCCAATTAAACAAATCCTCTATCATTTGCCACGTCAGCATAACTGCTTAGAGCCCACCATCCTCATTTTCATAACTCACTTAGGCATCCCTTTTGGTTTCTTTTTCCTTCAACTCTCTTATCATTCGATATCCATTCTTTTCTTTTGCTTTTTATGGGAAATTGCATTAAAAAAAATTGACGTTTAGTTTAATGTACAATTAAGCTCTAAAATTTGAAAAAGTGAGGCTAAGTCATAAGCAATTTGAATCAAATGTAGTCAAGTCCTTCCCAATGACCACTCAATGGGATTCACTGACTTGCATGCTTCAATTTTCTAGTAGGTATTGGTGTCTAGTGATCAATACACAAGTAGATTCAGATTAAAGTCTATTGATCACTTACTGAAATAATTGAGGATGAATATTAAAATCCAGCATCGACATTGACGGTGGAAGATCCATAAAAAGAATGGTCTTTCACCTTTGCAGCTTATGACATTGAGTGAAATTGGACGAAATAATCATTTTACCTAAATATTAGCTGCAAAAACTTATATTCATTCGCCTTAAAAATGCAGGGCTCACGACTAAACAAAATGCTAATCTGGACTAAACAAAGGAAATAAAGATTGACTAGCTTAAACATGATGGGTTGGACCAGTTGAGTTTGAGTGAATAATTTTTTCTTTTGCCCTAATTATCTCTAACAACTAGAGGTGGTGTTTGGCCTCAAGGCGTAGTCTGCCCACACCCCGTCAATTTGTTGAGAAAACTTCATTAGCTACTTTGCACATCGTTTTGTGAATTAATTCCATCGATTTCAGTCTCAGTACCTCCAACATTATTCTGGATACAATTTCGATCAGCTGACAGACTGTCCAAACTGGTGAAGGAGCAAAGCATCAGCGACAAGATTCGGAAGGTCTGTGAATCTTAGCCTACAAGTAATGCATACACTTCGTATTGTTTTTTCTTATGCTCTCTGCCTGACTAATTTGGGTAGTATGGAAAATTCCAAATGCGAGGTGAGCCGCAGCATCTCAATGTTCATTGGCAACTATGTCTCTCGAACCAGCCAACAAGTCCAAGCTGCAGAATCCTTCCTTCACAGTAGTCAACCGGTCACATAATCTATTGAAGCAAAATTTGGTAAGAAGAGATCCTGAGATAATAGTAGTCATGTGCAAAATTTGGTCTGGTTAAAAACAGTACTTGTGTTAGTTATCATACCTTCTGTGTTCTTACTCACAGATCATTTGTTGATCGCAAATCAACTCTGCAGACTGTCCCATGTGGGATTTTAAAGGGACACGCCAACAGAAGCATGCGAACCGCAACTCTTAAATCTTTGGATTGGTCATGGCCAGTGAAGCTCCTGTACTTCCCACAACATGGCTCAGGAAAGCTCTCTGCTGGTTGGGCCGCATTTTAGAGAAGAACTTCTCTAAAGGAAGGAGACGTCTGTATGTTCAAGCTTTTAGAATTGATAATATTTAACTCAAAGTCTCCATTTTCAGAAGGAATTCAAAACTTAGGAGTTAACTCTGGTATGCCTACAAAAAAACCTCTGCTCTGCTGTGTTCTGTTAGTTAATCGGGTCAAAGAAAGCCAAACTTTCTGCTGCAAGTAATTGAATGGTGATGTATTTCCTGATGTTCTGTGGAGAGTACCTAACATTACACCGGCACATTTCGTCTTCCAAAATTCCGAGTACATGTATGCCTAATTGCCAACCTCTTTGCATATTTGTGTCTTTATTCAACAAAGTATAAATCGAACTCATCGGCAGCATGGAATCGATTCAATAGAAGGTCATAAGCAATCCTTATCTCACGTCAATGTGCAGAGTTGATCAGTAACAGAGATTTTAGAATATTTCTTGAAGTAATTTCTTTTACCCTTGAGGTGGTTAGAAAAGGAAAGAAAGAATGGTCCTGCACCAACTCTGTTATCCTGAAAAGTTCGACGATGGAGTGATTCTTTATACTGATTAGATCTCAACTCTTTAAGATGATGATTTCATGCTCTGCTCTAGTCACCGGCTTCCTGTCGGTGAGCATTGGCCACCATTGATGGAGAAGATGTTGTGTCCAAAGTCTCAGTTCTCGACGCTTGGGGCTGAGTACCAGAGTTCATTGATTGATTGAGATGAACGTTGGACGTGTCGCTTTAGGCCACTTGCAAGGCCAATATGATTTACGACTTCTTTTATGGGTAAAAAGAAAAATCTAATGATTTCGATTTTAAACATAAATGCTTCTTAAAATGACCACTTGGTCCTTTCTCACTATTTAAATCTAGATCTAAAATCATTTAAGATGAGGCAATTTTTCTAATTCCCTATCTAAATTATTATACTAAAGTACCCTTTTACGACCTTTGTTGATTCATATCGATTCATCTATATTCTTTAAGGATATAGTAGAAGGAATTGAACAAGTTGTCAGAATTTCAACTAAAGTAAGCTCAGCCCACTTAGTCCTAATTAATTATTCTTGGTATAATTTCGATCAACTGACAAATCGTCCCAATTTTAATGCCTTCGATTCCCCATGCATTCTTCTTAACGAGCTTTCTAAAGCATTCACTTGCTCATTGACTTTTCTTCATCATAAGGATGAGCTAAGCTGGCCGTTGCCACTCGCATTGGAGAAGATGAACAGCTTCCCAGAGGTTGCCACTCATTTTTTCTTATGCTCTCTGCCTGATTAATTCAAGTAGGATGGAAAGTTCCAAACATAAGGTGAGCCCCGCCATGCTGGCTTCTCGTAGCTCCACTTCTAAACGTTGATGCTTAACTATGGCTCTCAAAGCAGCCAAGAAGTACGGGCCGCAGTATCCTTCCTTCACAGTAGTTATCCAGTCACGTACTCTATTCAAGCACAATGTGGTAAGAGAAGATCCTGAGATAATGGTTCTCATGTGCAAAATTTCAGACAGGAATGAAATCTATTACCTTCTCATAAGGTGTCATCATATTAACATTTCTTGTGTTAGTCATCATACCTTTTATGTTCTTACTCAGACATCATTTGTTGATCAAATATCAACTTCGCAGCCTGTCCTAGCGTCCCAGGTGTTTTTTTTTAAAGGACGCATCAACGGAAGCATGCAAACTGCAACTCTTAAGCATTCGGACGGATCGTGGCCAGTGAAGCTCCTGTACTACACACAGCATGGCGCGGGAAAGCTCTCTGCTGGTTGGGGTGCATTTCAGAGAGGAACTTCTCTAAAGGAAGGATATGTATGTGTGTTCGAGCTTGTTAGAAATGATGATATTGAGCTCAAAGTCTTCATTTTCAGAAGGAATGTCGAGATTCAGGCGTAAACTTTGGTATGCCTGCAGAAAAATCTCTGCTTCGCTGTGTTTTGTCTAGTTAATCGGATCAAGGAAAGCAAATCTTCCTGCTGCAAGTAATGGAATGGTGATGTATTTCCTGATTTTTTTTGGAGACTAGTGAAGACATCGGACACGGAAATTGCATCTTCCAAATACCGGGTACATGTGTCTTGATTCGACAAAAGTATGAATCGAACTCATACGTAGCATGGAGAGTTGATCTAACAGAGACTTTAGTATATTCCTTCAACTAGTAGCTGTCACCATTGAGGTGGTCACAGAAAGGAAATAAAGAATGTCCTGCACCAAGCCAACTCTGTTTTCATGAAATATGCAAAAGACTCTGGAGATGAATGACATAAATATTAAATAGAACAATTATGAATATTACAATAATTATAAACCTGAATCGCCATAAAAATTTTTCCAGAACTCATGGTCAGCTGGTATAATTTATCTCACCTTGGCCATTGCAATTATCTGAGAAATATTTGCAGTGGATTGCTAGGAAGAGAATACTTATCTAGTTTAAGTATAAATTAGGTTCCTAATGGTTTCTAGTTAAAGTATAAATAGCCTTCCAAAAATGACTACTTCGTACTTCCCCTGGACATAATTGACTCCTGCAAAGGAACAGTATTTTCATAGGGATCGTAATAAGCACCGGTCATCTAGAAAATATTCTCTACAAGCGGCTTCGATCGCTATCCTAGTGAAAGAATGGACGGTATATTCAAATGCGAATGTGGATCAAGATCGCTTTTGGACAATCTTTCTCCAGCATATATTAGAATTTGATGGACAATAAAGAGCAATTCGCTACTAATATGAAGTAAAGATATGTGTAAAATCAGGAGATAGGGCTTCGCTTTTCAGTGGACGAGGGTCTGGGACCAAGTCCAAATTGAAGATCGGTAGACCGATTAGAGTTTCGATTTGGGGATTTTTCCGTGGACAAAGCCCCTAAATTCGAAGCGTTTGGGCACTGCATTGTTAATTTGTGGGGAAATTCTAATAGATGCGGCTTTCTAACTATTTTTATGCACGTTGTTTCAACCAATTACGTAGAAAATAGATTCTTCACTTTTTTTTAAGAAAAAAGAACTTTATCGAGCTTCTCTTCTGATGACAATGCAGGAAAGTGTCGATTTCAGGGGACAGATAAGTTGAGCTTCGCAAGATCATGCTCGTGCACTATCATAAATTCATCCGCAAATCTGATACCATGTGGATGCTCATATTCTGTTTTCATGAACATTGGACCACGGTTGTGATTTAGCAATTTCACTTTCTTTAATTGTCTGCATCAAATGTCTGCACGTTTGAGCTCAATGGTAGGGACGATGTTGTGTTTAACGTCTCCATCTTCAGCAATGCCGGTAAGGGCCTCATTTAGCCGATTGGATGAACATCGAAGTGTCACATGAGGCCGTATGTCGGTAAAGCAATACGGACCTCAAGAAATTACCTAGCGACAGGGGTTGCGGACACAAGGTCAAAGGGTTGAAAAGGGCAATAACGGGCAATAACATACCTCCTGAATGATGAAGGTTGTTGAGCAAGATGTCAGAAAAAGCGGAATCTGATGAAATAAAGAGAAAGTGCTGGTACCTTCTCTAGACACTATGATTCCAGCAAAGGAAATGGTTCTTGCTATAAGGATCTCATGAGCAGTGTTCGTCTAGAAAATATTGTCTGCAAGCGGCTTCGATTGCTATCCCAGTGAAAGGATGGACGGTTTCTCGAATGCGAATGTTGATCAAGGTCGGTTTCGGAGAATCTTGCTCCAGTAAATATCAGAATCTGAAATGCAAGAGAGAGCAATTCTCTTCTCCCTCTAATGCTCGACTTCTGGCTCTTCAGGCTCTCTATCCTCTCTTATTCTGTTTTATCATCAATGACAAGGTCCACCGTTCTTTGAAAAGGAGAAGCAGAGAAAGCTTCTCCTGCGAGCGCGAGAGCGTGAAGAAAACCAGGAGATAGGGCTTCACTTTTGAGTGGACAAGGGTCTGAACTAAGTCCAAATTGACGATTGATAGACCGATTACAGTTTCGTTTTGGGGCTTCTTCCGTGGACAAAGCCCCTAAAATCTGGACCCTGCTTCGTTAATATGTGGGGAAATTCCCACGAGATGAGGCTTCCTAGCTAGTGAGCTATCGATTGTTATTACTGTCTTGTTTCGTCCATCATTCCTCAAACATCGCAGACGAAAGTATACCCTGCTTCGTTAATATGTGAGGAAATTCCCACGAGATGAGGCTTCCTAGCTAGTGAGCTATCCATTGTTATTATTGTCTTGTTTCGTCCATCATTCCTCAAACATCGCAAACGAAAGTATACAGAGTGTACTTCTGGGAATTATGGATAGAATGTAACTTTCATTAGCTGTCAACTCTACTTTCACCATGCTTACAGCACGTTGCCTTACTTGCAGCACTTTGGATAGCACACCGTGCAGCGACAAAGACACGTGAAATGCCGATAAAAACTGAAAAATTATAGCTATGATGTGATCTCACAACTAAATTATAGCTATACAGAGATTGATGGCTCAGGAGGAGAACTTGAAGCAGAAGATTTGACTGAAAGAGGCTACAGAGAAAGTCAATTTTGGGAGACTAACGGATGTTGAAGAGAAGATTAACAAGTGTTCGTAGAAATGGACGAGAGTAATCTGCTTCGCTTGACATAGTCGTGTTGAAAAGATTCAGATCTAACAAGTTCCCCGAAAAATTAAGTTAATTAAGCTCTCTTTGAATCTTAAATTACGCGTCTTTATAATAGTTTTTGTCCTCAAATTATTCTCAACACCTGTAGCACATCTCACAATACCAGGCTCGCTACCTTTCGCTCGATCCCTTTTTCGCCTATGACAAGCATCCATGAGAACAGTAAGCTGCTCATTTACCAGAAGCTTTTAGGAAATGCGAAAAGAAATTAAAATACCCATTAGATGGTCCTGCAATAACCTCAGCTAACTGATCAACCTTCTTAGGTCTACCATTTTTCCCCTACACCAAGCAAATATAAATGACAACAGTAAGCCACTCGTCTACACTAGGTGATCCCGCAACAACTTCAACTGATCGATCAACTTCTTTAATTGTTACCATCCCTACGTAGCGCCGAGAGTAGTGCTCCATCCAAAGCTGTTTTAAGAAACCCCTTTCTTAATTCCTCAAAGCCCACGTAGAACCTTTCCAAATTCATTTACATTGCCAAGTTCATTATCTGACAAGTATTTCTCGTGAAAATAAGCTCAGTGTCGAGCTCATCCCCTTAGAATTCCTTTTTCCAAAATAATAATAAAAAGAAAAATTCTACTGGGCCCGAAAGATAAACAAAAAAAAATAAAAATAAAAAAATAAAAATAAAAAGCTGGCACAAATTGATCTGGGCCCCAACTGAATTCCGCCAGCCCTGCTTGGCTGCACTCATCGATACACTCGTCTGGAGACAGCTGCTCTGAGCATACGTGTGGCAAAGAAAGGCACACGAACTCAAGATTTCTCCTGTGTACTCCTTTTATCAACTCAGGACGCGCATGACAACACTTGTGGGGTTGAACATTTTAATCTAATAATTAGCTTAATTAAAATGTGTGACTTTTATATTTTAGATATGATTTTATTGGCCTGCGCAACGAGCAGGTCTAGAACCTATAACTAATCAATATTTATCCATTAACGAGGGAGGGAAGGATAGATAAGGACTAGTATATCCGTGATAAGAAAGGATGAAGGGACTATTTGTGATGGGAAATGATGATATGATGGATTCCTCATCAATATTTGTCCACTAGAGGTGGACGAAAGCCTAGAAACATAGACAAAGGTGACAATGTCTGGTTCACTAAAGGAACAATAAAATCATCCATTTTTATACCTAATGAACCGATTGGTGTCTGGTTAAGGCCTAAACTAAGATTAGGTTACGAAGCTCCATAGTCCCTACCCTTTTCATCTTTCTTCTTCACGATTTGCATCTTTGTTAACATTCTAAATCGTTGGATATTTGATATTGAATCTCGGCCATTGATAATCAAATGTTCTAGCAAAAAGTTGTTGTGTTTCTATCACAAAAATCTGAAGATTATCGACCTGTCAAGGACCAAAATCTGACTTTACTCGAGAAAGAAAAAATTAATGCTCGGGTATAAAGACTCATCAGATATTTCTTTCTGTCTCCCTTGTTAAAATATAATAGGCATTGTTAGAGCCCCTTTATCCCAATAAATCTGGAGTTAGATCCCTTACTGAATGCAATGCGTTTAGAGAAAAGTCATAATGATGTCCCGCCATCAATATTTACTGCGGTGGAAGAGGGTGAAGAAGACTTCAAGTCACCGGTTACAACCGGTGTCCGACTCCAAGGACCATGTTATACTTACATAACAGCCGTTAAATATGTCTCGAGTTTGAGCTTGCGAACGAAGTCTGATCCGACATGAATTATTATTCGTCGACATTGAAATATGTGCCTTAGAAATCCATATTATTTTTAAATAAAATGACTTTAAGAAGCCATGTTTTCTTACATGGTAGGTTACAAACATGAAATTTCGAACTCGCACTTTATTTTTAACTAAGTGTGCGTATTAGTCATGCTCAAAGAGAACATCCCTCTTCGACCAAAAAAAAAAAAAAAAAAGGAGAAGATCACTCGTGGCTTTAATTAGTCATAACACTGACCCAAAGGCTTGTCAACCAGACGACTCGTCAACGATAGTGGTAGCATAACAAAGGCTTCGCCCGAGGCGTACGACGTCGTTTTGTTAGTAAGATGGTATATAGATAAATGAATTATTTTTCACACTAAAAGTGGACGTGACGTCATAATTTACGTGTTATTCATTCACGAGGAACATTTGGATGGTGCGCCTTAGCCGCTGATCCCTCGTCATTTCTTGTGTACAACCATTCTTCCTCCTCCTCCTCCTCCTCTTCTCCGTTACCTGTGTCATCATTCTCTCTGTCTCGCCGTTTTCTCGCTCTTTGCTTCTGTGCAGAAAACCATCCATTGCCATACCTAATGAATGGATTGATGTTTAGTCAAAGGCCTAAACTAAGAGTATGTCACCAAGCTTCATAGTCCGTGCCCATCTCGTATTTCTTCTCTTGGTTTGCATCTTTATTAGCGTTCTAAATCGTTGGATCTCTGGTACTGAATCTCAGCCATTGATAATCAAAGGTTCTAGCAAACAATTGTTGTGTTTCTGTCACAAAAAAATATGAAGATTGTCGACCTGTCAAGGACCAAAATCTTTTGACCAAAAAAAAAAATGGGACCAAAATCTGACTTATTCGAAAAAGAAGAATCAACGCTACTCATCACATATTTCTTTCTATCTGCATTGTTAAAAAATGATAGATATTGTTCAGAGAAAAGTCATAATAGTGCTGTTCTGCTCTGCCATTAATATTCACTGCGGAGGGAGAGGGCGAAGAAGACTTCAAGTCACCGGAAATACAATTTGCGCATCAGTGAGTCCATCTCCATCGACCATTCCTAAACTTTTGACTCTGTAAAAAGATGCTAAAAAAAAAAGCAGCAATTCTCTCATATAGAGAGAGATATATGTTGTCCATATAAATGGAACGGGCTTTGCTGGCGTAAAGGTGTCTTTGTAATTATGATAATAATAATAATAATATATCGTGAGACATAAATTCTTAAAAGAGTGAACCTCATAATAATACTTAATTAATCGTTACTCTTTTTTGTTGGCCAAAATAGAGTGATAATCTTACAGTCACCTAAAAACTGTTACGTAATCAATTCTCAATTGAAATCTACTTTTTATCATATAAAAATGATTGCTATCAAAGAAAATCACCATATGCAAGTCCCCCGCGTCTGCACTGTACATGAATAAGTGACGACGTTGTGTGGAACTCGAAAGAGTAAATAGATGTTGCTAACTTGGACCTTAAGAGTATGATAGAGATAGATCTTGGGATGTATGGCTAAATTCAAAATATCTGACGTTAAAGGCCATAACTGTTGGACTCAGCCCAGCTTGCATACACTTCAGTAAGCCTTTTTGAATTTCAACTATATTCTTCCATTAAAATTTTAATTGTCCCGGCAGGAATTTAAGTCCAACCTACTACTTTCGGTGATTTGACCATTAAAATTGCCCCAAAATATGTTTTTGAACTAGAGGCTCCTTTTATTTGACAAAAATAAAAAATTTAAAAATATTTTCTAAATATGATTGTTTGTAGAGCTTGAAATAATTAGCTAATTGAAAGTATTTTTATTGTAGATGGCAATTTATATATGGATATTTTCTTGAAAGATAAAAAGTATTATTTATTCTTTCATTTTTATAAGCGATATAAGCGATCATCTTTGAGAAAATATTTTTCAAATCATTTATTTTTCATTAAAAAAAATAGCCTAAATTAATATATTTATTATCTGTTTTTTCTTTTCTTTCGGTTAATCTTTATTTGGTTGGATTGATTGATTTTTGTTGATATTGCTATGATAAAAACAAAAATAGCACTAAAAATAACATGTTTTTGCCATTAACGAATGTCTTTACAACATATGAAAGTCATTTACCCCTATAATAGATACATTTACCAAGTACAAGTAGCATATATTTAGAGTAATACACAATCTTATCAATATATTAGAAATGCATCGGATTGCTTTTCGACGGCCAACATCTAATTTTATGGTTAGATCATTTGATGATGGAAGCCCTCTTAAAATATTAAAAAAAGCACTAGAGGATGTACTGACCAACCACAAAGGGTTTTTGGTTTATCTGGATGCAACAAGAAAATTGAATTTTATGCACCACTAACTAGATTATACTTACCAACCTAATTACAAGAAATATGTGCCTCATGACTTCTATAGTTTTTACTTATTCAAAATACTTTCAAACGGTGATAATGCATCTACCCAGTTGGGGGTAAATTGACTTTTTCAACCTAACAATTTTGATGGGCATGTTTGTCATGTGAGAATAATAGACTTATAGAAATTTAACCAGCTAACATTCAACTATATCCGAGGCCAACATGATGAATACCCATCATATACTACTATTACTTTAACATTATACTTATTGAGCATCTCTCTTGTACAATTATTGAATATCTGTGGTATGGTAGTTTTTACGTTGACATAATCACTTTCTTAAGAAGTTTTATGCAATGCAAAATAAACTTTTACGTTGACATAATAATTTTTACTCTATCTACCGACTGACGGCCATCTTTCTTTAAATTTTATTTTGGCCCAGTGACGACGTGGAGCAGTCTGCTACCGTCCTTTCTTGTGCACAACCAATCTTCCTCCTCCTCCTCCTCCTCTTCGTCTCCGGTATCTGTGTCATCATTCTCTCTCCCCGTTTTCTCACTCTTTTTTATATGCATTATTCCTCATAAACTAGGTAGTTATTGTGCAAAAGATCCTTATCAACTTAATTACAAAGAGAAAGTACCTCATGAATTTAATTAGTCATAACATCTTTTCTTTAGAATTTTATGATAACCTTTTTAATTAGTCAAAATGTTTATATAGATACATGGAATTAGGAGTAATTTGACATTCTAATCTGAGAATTATATTTGGCAAAAAAATGTAAACAACTTCAAACGGAGTTCTTCACTTAAAAGAATGATTTGAGGGCTTTTTGTCAACGGATCTATGAGAATTTGAAAGAATATACTTATTTTCAACTAACGGCCAAAATGTTAATTGGATATATGGATCGAAGTTAACCAAAGTCTATTATATCAATAGACATAAAGTTATGAAAGAAAATTGCTGTTCAATACATGAAACAGTAACATTAACTTCTTTTTTTTCCCTGTCATCCAACTCGATTCTAAGACTAGTAATTCCTATAATTTTTCTTTTCTAGGTTCTACATTTTATCCCATATTTATTAGAAATAGAAATTGTCTTTTCATATTATAAATTCTCACCCTTGCAGCTAGTTCCAGAAAGAACCTTTCGATCTAATACAAGAAAACAATGTGTGCATCACAAATATTGATTATTCCAATACTATTTTTTTTTTGTTCTTTTTTTCGTCTTTTTCATTTTAAGAGGAATTGTTTATTCATAGAGTAACAAGTAAAAGGGTTAATTATAATGTTACTTCTATATTGTTGATATGATTTATGGACTGCACAAGGGGTGGGTTTAGGATAAGTACCTAATCAATGTTTGTCCATTAACATGCAAGAAATAATGGATTAGGAATAGTACATGAGGATGAAAGGACCGTTTGTTGTGAGGAAGGATGAAAGGACAAACAACTCATCAACGTTTGTCCGTCAAGGTGAAGGAAAGGGTAGGAGACATGGACAGTGGTGATGGTCACTGGTCAATAAACGAACAAAAATGCGAGAATTATCCATTTCTATATCAAGGGATTGACTGGTGTTCAGTTAATGCCTTAACTAAGGTTAGGTTAGCATCTCTATTGAGCAATTATTGAATTATCCATTTCTATACCAAGGGATTGACTGATGATTTTATTTTATTTTATTGTCGAATTGATGATTTTATGTTGACATTTTTTTTTTTGAGAAATGATACAGAATGCAAAAGAAATGTACTTACTTTAGCAGAATGATAACTTTATATACTAATTTGTTCATATGCACTTATTCCTCATAAACTAGGTAGTTATTATGCAAAAGATCCTCGTCAACCTAATTAGGAAGAGAACATCCCTCATATCATTAATGAGTCATACCATTTTCTTGTTAGAAATTAGTCATAAAATTTTTAAAAAGACATAACAAATATACGAATTTTGAGTAATTTGATATTCTGATTTAAAAATCATGGCTGAGACTGAGAAAATGAGTAAAAGACCGAAACCAACCAAAGCATTTGCGATAACTAGAACCAAAATGAGGGACCACAAAGCAATGTCAATTGTGGCTCACTATCGTTTCCCAGATTAATTTTGTCTTGGACAGAGTATCGGTATTTAAGAAAGCAAACTAGTTTAAAATGTTAATAAAGAGACGAAAAAGTTTCATTTCATTAGAAGTTATGCTCTAACAATTGTAATTGAAAACGTCTAATGTGACAATCACAATTGACATTCTCATATAACAGATTAGCTTAATTGTACTTCTATATTTCATATATGGCTTTGTTAACCCGTGCAAGTAGGACTCGTACCTAATCAATGCTTGTCCATTGATGGTGGAAGAAACCATGAAAAGGATGGATTAGGACTATTACATTGGCGGTGGAAAAGGATAAAAGGACCATTTGTGATGGGAAAGGATGGAAAGATGGATACCTTATTAGAATGAGGGACCATGAAGCAATATCAGTTGTGGTTCACGATCATTTCCCTTATTAACTTTATCAAGTACGGAGTAGCAGTATTCAATAAAAATTCTGATCTATCTTTTCTAATTGAAGTTACATCTAATGTAATAGTTACAATTGACATTCTAATCTAACAATTAACTTAATTATGATGTTGCTTCTATATTTTAAATATGATCTCATTGATATGATCTCATTGACCTGCGCTGTCACGCCCCGAACCTCCACGAGCGCGCGACATCTGCACGACGATCGAAGGTCGATAATAAACGCGCGACATCCCAGGAACCTGTCGCCGACCTAACGATCCAAATAGCGGAAGCAATACAATATCCATGACCACAATTGAGCAAGGGAAAAGCACGACCAACAACACTTGCCTTCTTCTCATTGGCACCATCCATTAGCTTCCTCGTCTCCGTCGTTCGATCCAATGCCAAACCTACACATCTGAAAATATAATCCCCAAACGGGGTGAGCTAACATGGCCCAGCAAGTTCACCCTCTAAATCTCGTTCAGGATGACGCGTAACCCTAGACTCTCCCTAAGCATGCAATTCCTGCCCTCAACTCAATCACAGCCACAAACAAGCAGTCAATCATAGACACACATCGACAGTTAACCAATAGTCAATCTCATGCGATCAATTACACACCCTAGGCACATACATGGTCAATATCTGCAGACACCTAAACAAGTGCAAATTTACCCTGGATTCGATTGTCGATTATTCTATTGAGCTAAACCGAACCGAAAAAGAAAGATAATGTTTAATGTGTGAAACTACCCATCATGTATATCTTCTTTCTATCACCCTTTATTAAAAATATCACACTTATTTTTTTTTTTTTTTTTGAAATATAGACAGGTGTCCGGGGGACCAGCGTCCGTACGGATCTGCGGGCACCTCGACTAATCCTCCGGGAGGGCTAGCGCAGCATCCCACCAGCCACGGACCCTGGGGCCGCTTAAAAGTGCAGCGGCACCGCCAGCGAGTTCAGGGAACCCAGGACCTCGGAATCGTGGGAAAGGACCAGAGCGCAAACCTCTGGAGGCCGACCGATTGTGGGTAAAACTAGCACACATTATTGGAGGGGCCCTTTATTCCAAAGAAATATGAGTTATACCTAGTGGTAGCGCTGTAAAGACAACCTTGCTATTTTCTATTTTTGCTCCAGAATCTTGACAGGATAATTTCGACACATAATCGTTTGTATGATTCTATTTCTTCTTCTTTATTGAGACCGAGAAGTTTTTGTTCAGAAAGGTAAATTTGGTGTAAATAGAAATGACAGAGCTAAAATTTTAGCTTTTTTTGTGTCCAGAAGACAGAAATGAAAAATACCTACCAAAGCCTTAGTTTTTTTCCTCAGACCGTCATCGTGCTACCTCTCTTGTTTCGCTTCCTTTTCGTTTGTTGCCCGCCGCTACCAACCATCCTGGCCCACGGCCACCCTTGGTGGTGTGACATCCTGAGTTATCGATCCCTTTTTTCTGGAATTCGAATACAAAATGGTATTTCATAGAGGCACTATAAATGAATCTGCTTGGATGCTGGCCACTCTGAGATGACTACCAAAGGGGACAGGCTAACTCCGGATATAAGCCATGGACCACCTGGTCGATACCTACGTTGACTGCGAAAAGCACCCTTGTCTGAGAATTTATTTAAGAGCTGTGGCGTCTTTGAATGAGGGACCAAGCATTAGCTCCGGAATAGGACAATGCGGCTTTTCACGGTGTCACAGTTGTTGACTTTGTGGAACCGTTGCCTAGGAAAGGCGAAAAGATGAGCAGATGGGTCTCGGATGCCAGTGAAAAAGGGGCAAAAAATGGGAATTTCTATCTTGCTCTAGTTTGACTAGAATCCATGGCAGAGGTTAAACTATTTTTTAGAGAGGCTAGAAAAATTTTAACGCACGTCTAAATCTGGAGTTATTTCCGATTTTCGATTGACCCAATCCGCCCCGATTGGAGTTCCACACACCGGTCCTTAATTTTCACGACCTTTCGAGAAATATCTCGTCGATCATCTTTTGGGATCCATTGACTAGCTTTGAACCGAAAATAATTAAGGCCAGCTTTATCAGTCCGAAATTCAATGATAGTTCCAAAAATCATTCCATTCGTTCAGCGTTATGTCGCTTTCAGTGAATAGTGATTTTCAATAATTATTCTTAGGATATTTATGGTCAAAAGCACTCTCCTCTCTCCTCCATTATTTTCAAACATTCTCTCTTCCTCTCTCTCTCTAGATTTTCGATTTCTCCCTCTCCTCTCTCCCTCGGTCCGGGCAGCTTGCGCAAGCAAAAATAATACACTGGATGCCGGGGGGGGCGGAACATCCGACAACGTTGGAGTCATCGCGATTTTTGGTATGTTTAGTTCAATGTCTTACTGTTCTAACCCCACTTGAAATCTCCTCCAATCGCGAGTCACGTATTGACCGCTTCGAAATGTATTTTCGTCGTATGCAGTCGACGAAACTGCTTTTCATGGTGCAGGCCGAATTCTGTTTGATTCTAATTGATTATATGTGGCGACTCCCGGCGGCCCTTGGTGGTATCTCATTTTCCATGTCAAATATTTGATTTCTAAATTTCATGTTTGGGGTCGGTTCAGTCCCTTGTACAAGCCCGTTCTCGCTGGTTTGGCCGTCCTCTATTCCACGCCACGCCCGTGCAATCGCGGCGCAGTCTTGATTGCTGTTGTTACACCAACCCTCGGTACAGCCCCTTGTTCCTTGGCTTAGTCTCAAGCTTTCTTTTGGGTAGGGGTCGACGATCCTTGGCTCGTGTATGATGTCAGATATTTCCTGTAAATTAAACTCTAGGACGCGTACGGGGTAAATCGCTGTGAAGGAAAATTGACTTGACCTTTTGAAATATTTGTGTATATAGGTGGGTCTGTTGAGATCTGGTTAGTGCGCTGACGCACATTGAATTGTGTGCGTGTTTCTGCATAAATAAAAGTCTGTCCTTAGGTGGCAATGTGGGCCAACCGGTGGTGTCCTGGAGCTTGAGAAATGAGAAATTTGGGCCGAACATCGGGATCACATGGAGCCCATTTTCGGAGTGAGGGTGTCACTGGCGACACTTTAGAACAAGTTTTGCCACTGTACGCATTGATGAGGATTTGCGGATCATCCTGGTGAACGTAAGAAAGGGGTTCACTAGTGTGTCGTTGGCCCAAATTTGACAGGTTCAAAGTGAGACAGGACAGGATATCTTATCTCTGATGCATTGCGTTTGCTAGCCAAAGAAAAATGAGTCGGACTTAGATGCTTTATGAGGAATCGAGATTATATAGACGAAGGGGGGAAAGAAAGGGGGGGGGAGGGGATTCGAACTCTTGGCTTTTGAATTGTGTATGAGTCCTGTGTGATGACATTAACATTTGAAGTATCTGCATTGATTATATCGTGTTTGTTTAATCTAACTCAAGTTGGCATTGCTTTGTAAGAATGTTGTGAAAAGCGTCTTAGAAGAAAGACTGGAAGAAAAAGGGAAAAAGAAGGGGGGAAAAAGGGGGAAGGAGGAAAGACGAAGCAAGATAAGGTGAAGAGGAGGAAGGGGGGAGGGGGGGGG